>MU892057.1:0-23241 GCA_036418205.1 Ostertagia ostertagi
ACCCGTCCGCAATGCTCCAATGTGTAATAACTTCGTATAATCAATGAACGGTGCAAAAATGAGGTCAAAGTTCAACTTGCATTTGTGCGGGTAATCAATACGATTGGGTCCATGCTCCCGTGTCCTGATCATTTTGCAATCTGTCTCCTTCTTGCTCACCCATCTGAAATGTCGGATTGTTTCTTCAGTGAATCAAGCTCTATCTGAATAAGACTTAATTTTTGGATAATAGTTGTGTCGCCTATTTACGAATTACCAACATTTACAGCTGCTAGATTATCCTTTTGTTTCAGTTTTCCCTATGTAAAGACCCGCATACGAGTTGTGGAACGAGAACAAAAAGTGTTGGAGCCGATCCAAGTGGCAATCGAGGATGTCGAAAAGAAAACCAGGTGATTGTAACGGTTTGCCGTTTACCCGAAACGTTTTTTGCTTTTTGTGTATGTAAGGGGCTAATGTCTCTTGGGATTGCGCAAACCTTTTATTGATGCCAGCAATGTTTCAGAGAGCTTTCGGCGGCCATTGCTCAAAATCCACCAGATGCAAAAATGCTCCAGATGGTATTGCAGGGATGTATTGGTACAACTGTGAATCAGGGTCCAATTCAGGCAAGTGAATTCCTTACGAAATTGCGCCTAATTATAATGGGCAATATTTGAGGTCTATTTTCAGGTGGCTAATGTGTTCTTGACAGATATAGCAGTAAACGAGAATGGTAAACCAATCGATAAGTTTCAAAATAAATTGAGACTTTGCTTCCATGATTTCTCAAAGAAATGTGCTGATGCATTGGTTCTGAACAAGCAGCTTATACTCCCCGATCAATTGGCTTATCAGGTGTGTTCATTTAAAATCCTTGGATATCTAACGATGGAGCGGAAGTGGCGTAGCTTACCACGCGAGCGGTCCGGGGATCAAATCCTGGGTCGTGAGTCGCCCGGGCCAACCAAGCCTTCCATCCCTCCGGGTCGGTTAATTGGTACCAGACTTGTCTGGGAGGATAAAAACACTGACTTGTACATCGGCTGGCCCCAAGTCATTGTATAGGCCACATCGCATTCAAACGCCACTACGAATGTACAAATGGAAGTAGAATGCGTGCCGCATCCCAAAAAGGGATTGATCAACGGCAAATGCTTTATCCTTTATCTATCAATTGTCAGTTTTGCTTACCTGATTGCAAATTTTTAGCTAAGAGATGTGCAGATAAGGAAAATTCACGAAAATATGAAATGTACAATTATCGATGCACAAATACTAGGACACATTTTGGGCGAGCGGCGCGACCCTCGGGGATCAAACCTTGAGGCGTACATCGCCTGGACCAAGCAAGCGTTCCATCCATACGGGTCGGTTACATAACTGGTACTGTCTGCAAAGATAAAAACACTGATGCTTAATCGATTACTGACAACGAACACCGGATGGGTATGCTCGGTAGCGGGTAAGGGATGCACCACGGGCTGGGGAGTGCTGCATACCGCCCCTTTTCTTCCCTTTATGGTGGTGAATCTGTTTATTCTTAGAGTTGTGTTTTAATACGTTGTTTCAGTCTGAACTGCAAAAGAACTATGTTGAATTCACTCGAAAAATGGCTCCAATTATGGGTGGAACTACAAGAGCTAGTGATCGTAAAGATTTGGTCACTAACGCAGAACACGCGTTAGCTGTTGCTGCAGAGATTCCTGTGACTTCTGTGTGACGAGTTGTAAGGTTTTTAAGATATGTTTGTTGTTTTTATGAGAACTATCTGTTATTATTTATAATATTATTCGGTTGTTAATATGAACTAATATCTCATCTGTCATGAAATGGTCAGTCTTTTATGTCCCGTCTCGAGGACAAATTTGTGCCAGCAATTCAGCGTTTTTATGTTCGATAGGTACTGTAGAAATTTCTTCATCAATGATTACTACAAGCTGCTGTGTCTCTTGATTTCTTGTAATTTATGTACAGCCAGAGGGGTACAGCCACAAGATGATCACGCGAGCGGTAGCGTCGCTGTATATAGTGGTTATGTACAGCCCGGACATGCCAAAAGTCCGGGCTGTACACAGCCCCTGTATTACATGTACGCGTACGTCAGGAGTTCTGTGTAGCAATCCCTAATACTGTGCTAGTTCATGTTTTCCATCGCCCAGTCAACGTTATCAACCACGACGCAACCGCCTGTCTCATACTGGTCGCCTAACACTTGGCTGATGAGTCGCGCAGTGCAGGTGCATATTTGTCCCGTTTCAATACGGGCTAGTCAAGTGCAATGTTGTTATATTTCCATTATTTAGTCTAGGTGCTTCTACATGTACTTCTTTTACCAGCCAGATCTTACATTGATTCCGGCTTTACGGTTAAATTGAGGATGTTTTTCATGTTTCATTGCTGATGAATCTGCATATTAGTTGCCCAGTTATATTCCATTGTTTCTATGCGTTGCTTTATTGATTTTGTTCTCATCTCTATGCCTTGTTCTCGCGATGGTTGCCTCTACCTATTTGACGGTGTGCGTCTAGTTTAGCTCAAATCTCTTTGTACAAATGCCGCGCAAGTCGCACTAAAAAAGAAGAGCAATGAAACCGGTTACTAACTTATTCGTGAATGATTGTATACTTTAAGTTTGAATCTCGATCTATGACACATCGTACTGCATAATGACAAGCTTTGCCTTTCTTATATTGTATAGGTTTAGGTTGAATTTATGATGTAAATATTGTTTAGGCAATAAATTACTCAAAACTTCACCATTTTTTGTCACGTTCGGTTTGATCTGATAGTTATTTTCGAGACTGCTGTCAGACCTTCTGAATGTATTCGGAAAACTCTATAATCTATTTACGTAACCAAATTGTAGTGCGATGCCGATGCTTCCACCCACCGTTACCATCCCCCTCCATCGGGCCGAGTATGGAGATCACGAAGGTAGCTGTTTCGTTCAAGTGACTCATTATATCTTCAGCTTATTAATTCTTTGTCGCACACCTTCCTGCACAGTTTTTTTTTCTGGGAATCTTATCAGATACCTGATTAGGTCCGAAATCAAGTTTGTTCCTCGGGAGAACGCTTAAAGGCGGAGTTTACGATAAAAAGACAGCCCACTAAAAATCAAGGAAGACGTGGTCACTAGTGCAGGGAAGAAAAACCAAGTAAAACAACCTAGCAGCTGAGAAATGCTCCCCCACTTGCCAGATGGTTTGCGCATCAGGCGTGTCTCAACAGTGTTGACCTCATTGACGCTACGCTCTCGCTGCTAGGCGGCTTGAGCCAGACGGCGAGTAGGTGGGCGTATAGCGGCGATAGTGGCGCGGAGACGGCCATGCCAGACTTCTGGGGGCATATCCTTCGCTGCGAATTGCGAGTGAGTTCGCGGCCTTTGCGGGTCCGCCTGTTTTTCCATTAGATAGGGTTTCTCTTCTTCAATCCCCGACCTTATCGACCGAAAGAGTTTAGAATAACCCTCCTTCAAGTGTTTTGGAGTGTCATCGTTATTGTTTTTCTCTTTTTCTAGTAGCTGTGACTACAGATTGCCTTCAAAGTATCTGATCTTTAGTGGACTCCGAGTACCTGTTCAATCCCGAGGTGCTAACGCCGGACTTGGTTGGTACAGTGACAAATGGTTTCCTTGTCAGGCCTCTGAAGATGAGCGATTATGACAACGGGTGAGTTGATAACTTCCTCAGCCGTCTACTTTGACGATGAGCAGGGTTATTAACAAGTACCATGTGGCTGATGTGCAAAATCAAAAACATGGACTTAGTAAAAAACGAATGCGCAGCAGGGATTGTTTTGACATTGATGTATAACTTTTGTTCTTCAAGGTTTCTTGATGTCCTTTCGCAATTGACTGTGGTTGGTGAGATATCTCGCGAAGATTTCGAGAGCAGATTCAAGTCAATGAAGATGTGCTATCCACCGGCGTACTATGTTGTTGTCATTGAGGATTTAAGGTTACAAACACTTCTTCCATTTTTTTAGGTTTCGAAATAGTTGCGGTCATTGTAACACAATAGAGTTATGCAGAGCTTTTGATTTGGAAACAGATTGTTTTTATTGGCGACTTTCTCCGTTTCCTCTCCCTCATAGCCAATGTGTATACTCTGTCTCCCGCTGTCGGGCCTGTTGTGATTGGAGACTCAATATTACGCATTGCCATAGCTCTGAAAATGTGATATCAAGTGTACTTTTGGTGATCTTGAATGTAATGTACGCATGTGTGATTTCAGCATAATTTTGCATTGCCGATAGGCGCGATTGGGAACAGAATTGACATATGAACTGTCGTAACTTTCAAGCCGCCGCCCAGCTACTAAGGAATAACTTCTGTTCTGTTATTCAAAAATTCATGGATTTCAGCAACGGCCGCGTTGTTGGTGCAGCAACATTAGTAATTGAATGGAAATTCATTCATCAAGCAGGATGTCGCGTCAGTGTTGAAGATGTGGTAGTAGACAAAGATATGCGAGGGAAAAAGATGGGCGCTCTACTAAACAGAGTACTCGTTGGACTTGCAAAAAAGGTTCGTCAAAAGTGTTAGTTAATACGCTGTTATCTCACTTTTGGTAAAGCGGGAGTCAGTACGTCTGCCAAGGAGAGCAATCTTCTGCTTCAAGGTAGAGGTGAAATATGGATTTGGTTATGAGCTTTCATTTTGATAACACTGATCGTCATTCTAGAATAATGTATTTTACTGTCTAATCTACACATAATTTTGTCTGACCTTAAGGTTGGCGTCTACAAGCTATCTCTGGAGTGCAAGGATTCTCTTATTCCATTCTATGAACTCTACGGATACTCGAAAGATGTCGGCAACAATTTCCTTGTGCAGCGATTTGACAAGGACAATTCGGAAATCACTATTCCGCGTGAGGATGAAAATGAGGACGGGACGCTTCATATACCTAGCAATATTTGAAATTTTATCACTTTTCCTTTTATACTCTATTTCACTTGTTTGTAAATTTGAATTGAGCTTTTATTCAACGGTTGTTTTTGCATAATTTGTGATAGAGCTTCTACCTTCCGCATAATTTGTAACCTTTCATAATACCGGTGCCTAATCAAGAGTGGGTTGTGAATAAAGAGTTTTATGAATATTGTCAGCTGTGAAGATTGAGCCGATTGAGTTGTGTACTCCGTTTATACCTGATCAAAAGTACGGTCAGATTAGGAGATTCCCGTTAAAGGCTCGATTCAGATTGTCCGATTTCAAATGATATGTCCTCGGTGCCCTCACTAGCTGCTCTAGACCATACACATTTGAAGTGGGACAAGGAGTGGATGTTTCATAAGCTGCCTAAGGTGAGAAATCTTGTAGATCGAGGTGATCCTGTGGTGGTGTGTCCACTTCCTGTAGTTCTTTTAGGACAATATTGAAATCCCCCGTCATCATCTTCCAGACCCAGAAGCCGAAGCAATCCCTGGTACAACAAAGCAGGTACTTTGTTTCTCTCAGTTGGTCGTCTGGTAAGGCACACCAACGAAGGAAGAATAAGAGCAAGAGTGATCATAGAATCTGGGTGTTATGACGCTGATCTAGCAGGTTTACGCACACACCGAGTACATATTCCCTCCTTTTATAAAGTGTTCTGAGTGAGGGTGCACGTGCATCGCGCGGATGAGCAAAAGCGACGATTGCGGTCACCATGGAAAGTTATGATGTTTGTTGATGCCGTCTTAGAGCCATAATCACTTTTCTGGCGTGGCTTACATAGAAATTTTGTAAGCGGTACAGGCAGAGGATTCAAAACATCTTGACGCGAATGTGAGCGAAATCTTTCAGGGCATTAGACACCTTACGTGAGAATTTGTGGTCTCCATGTACTCGTTTTTGAATATAAATTAAAAACAAATTGGAGGAGGCTTCATCGTAGGCTATGCAGTCAATTGTATGTTGTTATAGGAATCCCTAGCCGACCTCGAACGTAATTGGCTGGAGTCCGGAGTGGATAGGATTTCTATGGATGCGGTATCCACCGAAAACAATCCCGTATAAAGTCGAAAAATTGTTTCTCATGCTATCCTAGGTAGTTTTTTTTTTTACCCAAGTTTCAACCTTTCAAACGAATCTGCTAAAGGTTATCTATTCAGTTTATCAAAATATGGGTAACGAGCAAAGTGCAAGTGGGGCTTCTCCTCAACCGTCGTCCAACTCGGCGTTCTCGTTTTTGTCTGGGAGAGGTCCGTCATGTTCTTTTTTCAATGTGTAGTTAATAATGTTACGAGTTCTGTCTTCCTGGCTCAATCATTTACTTTCATTTTACTTTCACTGATAGCAAGCGTTCAAGAAGTCTGATGTTTAATACGAAATCCTAACAACGACAGGGCAGGGGTTCTGCCAACGTGAAAGGGTTACCATGAGTTGCAATGTTGAAAATATGGGGTGGGAGTGGAGGGAGGAGTGTGACAGTCACAAGTGTAACTGTCAGTAGCTGTTGTGAGCGTTCTTGGTTCACGTGCTATTTCACTTAACTTGGGAAAAAGTGAGCACAAAAAAGCATAGTATATTGCACATCTGCATCCTCCGTGGCCTCGCAAAGTTTGCCATTCACAAAAGTGGACTTGGACGAAAAAAAAAATGGTGCATGTAGATTTCACAGTGATTTGTAGTAGGAGCGGTGTCGGGTATTTTTCTCAGAAATCGTGATCTTTATTTTTCCCCTTTTCCATGTATGATCCAAATTAGCTATCAAAAATTATTTCATTTGTCATGCTCCCCTTTCTTTGTAGGAAATTCAAAGAAGTCGAAAGGCATCGTCGTTGTTAGCGGTGGTAACGCAAAAGTGGAAACGCTGGAGGATGACGAAGTCTATAAGCGGTTCAAGGTTAGTTTCAATTCGGTTTCCCAAACTCACGTCCTAATTTGTCCACTAAACGACTCCGTTTTCAAGGAAATTCCTCGTTTTCTTCCAATTTTTCGACATGCCATCGGTAAGAAGGACGTTGCTCAGAGCGAAATCCAGCATAAAATGAGCAGCAGGCCGCTGTTTCGGTACGAATTACATTGCTCGATACAAATTTCCGGTGAAGCAACGCCACACATTCCAGAATGGCGAACACGTTTTCAACAGCATCTAAAAATTTGCGCAACCACAATAGTTGCAGACCAAAATCAGATAAATCAGGCTATAAGATCGGTTAGTTACTATTTTGTCTGCATCCAAGATATTGTTTAGTTCATGCTGCGTGATTAGGTTGTTTCAGGTAGATGCCTCTACTGTTGCTCTCACAAACCGTCTCACCGAAAGAAAGAAAGCGACTGATAACTTCATCGCACACCTTCAAGAGCTGGATAAATTGCGCGACGATGTAGTTCATATCCAGGTCGGCATTTCATTTCATCATATTTGTTCGTTTACTTTATATTTTTATATTGATCTATTCAACTGGCTTCATTCTACTTATTTATAGATCTCACTGATGGGAATTTTTTTAGCTGCTCTTTGAACATCTCGTTCCAATGATTGAGACAATAAACGAGATACTGGTGCCGTCGGAACGTTTACCACCTCTGTCGTTGAGTCGTGTACTCAATCGTACTCCCGTGTCTACCTCTGAAAGTTCACAGCAGAGCACTCCCAAACATGCTCCTGCTGGTGGTTCTTCACAGTTGCGTTCTGCTCCTGCTCCTTCTCAGGATAAAAGCTCTCACATTTCACCCATAGAGGAAGTTCGTGTTGTTGACAGGAGAAAGTAGACCAATCAAGCGTGTTCACTATCGTGTATAATAAACATCTCTCTCTACAGGTCCCTGGCGAAATACTCTTTTTATTCTGTTCGAGTGTTTATTGCATCCATTAGTTTCTTGATTTGCGTTTTACATAGACATGCGTGGAGTTTGACATATTCATTTGGCTTTTTGAAAATATTTTGAAGAAAAGTGGCGATTTCCACCCACTCTGTTTCTTCCTTGGTCTTTTTCATGAATTTTTTTTTCAGTCGTTACCCAGTGTTAATTGATTTGCTGCTACTGCTCTCACTTGCGTTGTGATTTTTTGTCTATTGTATTTTTGTCGAATGATGTGTGATTAGTTGTTTTGGAAATAATGCCATATGCATTCAGTGATATCCTTGTAAAGAATAAAGATTTTGTCCAGCTAAATTTAGTTGTATTTTTGGTTTTCCGCACAGTACTAAATAGTTCAAGAACGAAATACAACTTCGTTAATACTATTCAGGCGCTTGGTTTCAAATCATGAATGAACCGGATCTAAGTTTTATAAAGTCGGACATAGATCTCTCAGAGGTCAGACATTTCTTTTTTTCCCTTTTTATTCTACTCTCTTCAAGCTGCAAACGAGTCAATCGTCCGTTGTGCGCTTTCAGCATTTTTCACGACCCTCTTCTTGGGGAGGTTGGACGCGACCTCCCACCATACCACCAGCCGAAAGGGGTTCGCCTGTGGGATCCACTCCTCCTCAAAACATAAACCCAGCCAAGCCCTCAGAACAGGGCTGTCACTAAAATCGGATAAAGCAGACAACTATGTGCTGCATTTACCATTCATACCAGTATTCCTGAAGTATGTCGAAAAATAAAAGCGACTACCAATGGCTTCCCTCGAATGTGACACCTCGACTTCGCTCACCGTGACATCCTCTAGAATCCCATTGCTGCTTTTAGCCCAATGGATGGCTGACCTTTGCTAGAAATTAAATGGATGGATCGGGTCCATATGACGCACATGTAATACTAGTGATACGTACTAGCCAGTACGAGGCTGCCGGTTGTTCTGGCTGCTGTTGTGCTGACAGGTTGCAGCTGGATGGGGAAGACAAAATTTCCCTTTTGAGGTAGCTCCGCTCAATCGACGTCGTGTTGTTGCGTTCGTGAACTGCTACCTCTACAAGATGATCGATTTCCTCAATGCTTTTGCAAATCGAGCGGAACGTGCGATCTCTAGAGGCAGAGCGGCAGCTTCGTGCCGCTGACATCAAATTGCAGTTATTGGAGGCTAAGGTATAAAAATTATGAGGCTATAAGGAAAAGTCTTGCTGTTCTTAGACTTTCAAATTTCTAATATGCATATCTCGGTTCGAACAAAACATCTTCTATCGAAATAAAAATTACAATCTACATACAAAAGCTCAAAAGAGGAAAGCTTGATAAAAGCAGTTTCTCGCCTTGATGGAGTTACGAAAAGCCATAAACTGCGGCAAGACATTAGCTCCATCTCTCTGAGGAAGCTATCCGTATCATGGCAGTCGGTAGGCTGGAGACCTGTTTGTAAAAACTTCAAAGTTTCAAAGCCTGTGCGAAGTTGGCTGTGCATAGCAGCTTCCTGGATAAGGATCAGCAGCGCTCACTCGACTCGACTTTTTTTGGACATCCCATTCTTCTTCGAATGCTCCGTATCGCTTATTTCGGACGCGAGCTAACTCTTGATCAAAATTTTTAAATAATCTTTGTCAACAATGGATGTCTGGCCACCACCACCATCATCTTCAAGGTTCTCGCCATTGCAAAATTACCAAACTACCCATTGGGTAGCATATTTTTATACCCTCTGTTTCAGAAAACTAGAAGCGCGTCGAGTGCAGGCCACACACCACTTCACAAAATGTAAATGTTTTCTGCCAATGAAATGATTAGCCTGTTGCAGTTGTATTCTATCAGTTGTCACTAATTACAACTATCATTTACCAAAAATCAGCTATCACTATGAACCACTACTACCAGATTTACTTGAGGCCGTCGTCACTTGTGGTGTGCCATCTGCACTCGACACAGTTCTGGTTTTGAAAACAGAGGGTAAATTCGGAACCAAAAGTTTCCGGAAGTTTTTAGAAATCACTTCAATTTGAAATACCAAGACGAGCACAAACTTCCCTTACAATGTGATAATTTTTCTTTGAATTTATTTCTCATGGGACTAGGCCATGTACTATTCTCGCACGAGTATTGGGAGTCGATCTCGTTGAGTGTGTTTCCTATTAGGTTTCTCTAAGCATATATGCAGTTTGACATGCACACACAAACCTTCCCTACCATCAGCTCCCCTTCTTGTGGGCGATCCAAGTTGGGAAAACAAATTAATCCTATTTGATTAAGTATTTCCACCAATCCCGGCTCGCATAGCATACCGCCCCTTACCCTTTTTCAGAATGGTTTAGCTTCCCTAAAACGAGATGCTTCTTGTGCATGCTTTCTTTAACCCGCGTTTTAGAGACTTCAACTTTCTACTATTTATATGTTCTTGTTTTCTACTGTTTTAATTCCAAATTATTATTTTTTAGTTAGCTTCAATACCAGATTCGATTCCTGATACCACGGAACTGCAGTCAGAAAGCTCACGTCAGACGGCTGCCTTCTCTCCGGCGGGTTTTCATTATTTCGAGTTTCTGTGTTTTTTTTTATGAAGTTACTCATGTAACAAGCTTTTCCTGGTCTGAATTGATCAGCTTGTGGCCATGAACGCTACATAGGAGATTCTCTATGATGATTTAGGCACCACCAGTTGGGAATGAGCCGAAGGTCGCAGCTTCACAGAATACAGACGTAAAGGAAAATCCACAGGTGTTTCCTCAGACTCTAAAGGTTTTGGTATCTTACCTAAAGAAGTTCAGCATTGTTTCAGGCTTGGCTATAGGCTTCAAGTAGCTTGAAGCCATCCAATCGGAAAAGGACACAACTGAGAGCAGCGAAAAACATGCTCTAAAGTGCTTCTCGTCAAAGACGACCCAGCTTTTGCGAAATATTTCAGGATGCTTAAATTGGTGAGGTTGTATGGCTGCGTGAGCTTTCGTAACTCGGGGTTTTATTCAATAATTGTTCTTCGAAGAGATGGAAATAGCGAGTCAAAATTGGGGCTGTTTTCTTTGTGAGTGTTCTGCATTCGTACATTGTGTTGGGCATCAGGAAGCTGGCTGTCATCCATACATTCAGCTGATGCTTCGAAAGAAAAAAAATTATTTACGAGTTCACTGGGCAGATTTCAGGGTGTCGTTGAGCCTGCGGTGAAGTTGAAGATGCAAAGTGAAGGAGTGGATCCATCCATGTTAGAGTGAGTTATATGTAGATGGAATGTTTGTTAAGGCTTAATGGTGAGGAGATTGAGGTTCAGAACGCTATCTCCTACTCGATCCCTATATTGTGCGTATTATGCAGTCGATGCAGTCCCAGCATTACGAGCCATTTAACCCCAAAGTGCTTACAAGCTAATGCAGCAAATCAAGTAGTTCACATCTGTCACAATAAGGTGCTGGGGCGAGGCAAGCATACAGTTTCTTTACGGTTCGGTGGATAATTAATCAGTTTAAGCTTATAAGCTGCGTTAGGGATTACCAGTTAGTAGGACTTGATGACCGTTATGACTATAAGGTTGCGGTGAGGGTACATATATCCATGCAACTAGGTGGAATAAACTGAGCCTGAGGGGTTTCAGACAGAATTTCAATCCTAATTTGCCTTCATAAAAGGTTGCTATGCTTGTTCCGCGAATCGCTCTCCACATTTCTGAAATTCTCAGAAAGGTAGAGCATCTGTAATGCGCCCAATAAGGAGCTTGGTCTTTAAATGATGACGTTGATCACCAAATTTAGAAGATTCTGAGCTTTGGCACTGCAACACCAGCACTATTTAGCAATCCAAATGCGCCTTCGCCAAATGCTACCAATCCATCACAACTACGGAATGAACCAACAGTGGACTCCAGCGAGACTTCCTCAGTATCGTCGTTTAGTGATTCAGATTAATGTTCCACTTCGCTTCACTTATTCATGAGATTCGGATGTATTATTTTATTTGTTTTTTGGTAAGTTTATGACTTTTTCAAATTTAGAACTATTGTATTCGGGTATATATACCTTAGCAACCTAATAGGAAGAGGCAGCCGTGCCTGATCATCTAGCGCACTATGCAAAAAGTAGGGTGTGCTCTCTAGAGACTCAAACTGTGCAACACGGAATGTAAAAATGTTGCAAACTTTGCTAATTCGTGTGGCACATCAAAAAATGTTAATAATCCTTAGAAACTATTTGTGGAACAGAAATCATTGTTTAACATTTTGCAGCGATTTACAAAAGTGTTCTCGTAATAAATGCCTTATCCAGTTCTCGTGGTGTGCACACACATAATTTAGAGTTTAGTTGTGATTGAGACGCTTCAACTTGGGAAGAACCACCTAATGAGGCTATTCCAGTGGAAAAATGAGGCTATCCTGTGACAATGGAGGTAGGAAAAGGGAGTTGTGTGCGAGAAAGGACCGAACTGTTTCGACGCCGTTCGAACTACTGCCCAACTTGTAGTTCTTAAGTAATTCTATGCTACGCTCCACGAGAGAGTGGAGCTGACGGTGGCAGGATTAGTTGAGGTGTGTCGACGACAGTTTTATAACTAGGTTGTAATCAGTATGGCGTAACAACATGAAATAATGATGATGGAGCCTCGCCTTTAGTACTTCTTCTTGTTGCCTTCCATGTTGGTATTCATGTTAACCAGGCGAGAGTAGCCCATCGGGTTCCATAAGTCCTATTACGGCTGTGTGGACGTAGTGCAAGTGTTGGAAATTCCTGTATGACGTGTTTTCTATAGACGGTTTATATCGTTATGTAGTGTGCCTCAGGGGGAGGAGGACAGCCAGAAGAACGGCATCTAGGCGTAAGCTCTGGAGAGTACGAAAACTGCTAGCGCACTCCCCCCTCTTCTCTTCTAAGGCTCAATCCTAGAACTGAGCGTTTATGGGTTGCCCTCCCCCTTCGACACATTGCGCTTTTAAATTGTAGTAAAGCGGCCTGGTACCCAAAAATGCTATATCATTTCCCTAAAACATCTCTTTATGTGAAATGTATGACCATACATGTGCGAGCTTATTGTTAAAACGTTACATATGGCACACACGATGGTCATTTAATATAACTTTGTTGTGTTGTTGTTGCTTATGTTTTTGTTGTGCTTACGTGATCTTAAGCTCTTGAGCACGCACCAAACACCTTCAATGGAAGCATTTTCGCCATTGAAAGCATTCCAACTCCACGAAATTTCGGCGCCCCATTGCCATGGCGCCACGCCCTTGGCGTCGTAAACATCAGTGTGTTGTCTGCAGTTGCACGCGCGAAATCTTTCTTATTCAAACACAGCGTCAAGATTATCCAGTGAAATAAATAGGTGTAAGGCGAGTTTGGTCCTTCCGCTTTGCTAGTGGCTTTTTTGCACTCGGTTCTAAGGAATAGAAGACCAGAAATGAAATGTCTACGAGTGGCAGACTACGGTTAAGTGTGAGTTTGTTTTAAGTTCTTTTCAAATGCGTAGTTCCATCCGTACAAACTGTTGCATTTTATTTGCTTGTTTTTTAGGACTTCAAGGACTTGGAAGAAATTGGTCGTGGTGGTTTTGGAATTGTATATGCTGCAACGCATCCTAACGGAGAGCGCATAGCTCTTAAAAAAGTACATCTACAGTTTCAGTATCGCTTTCAGTTTTCTTCTTGTAATAGTGCTTGCGTGAGGATTTCTTCAATTGCTTTTCTCTCAACAGATTTGTTCACGAGCGGCGGCTGAACGAATTAAGGGAGAGATCCGTGCGATAAGATGTATGCGTCATCCTAACATTGTGCAGGTACGGTATTGCACTTTTATTAGCATGTGTTCCTCTCATTCATCGAAGAAATTTAGTTTTTCGAAGACTTCATTGATGGCAATGATACATATGTAGTAATGGAGTTGTGTGAGCTGGGCTCCATGCGATCGTACGTCAAGAAGAACGGACCTCTGAGTGACCGAGCAGGTTTCATTCTGTCCTTATGTCGAGAACTCTTTCCCAATAAATTTTTTGACACCTTCAAAAATCACCAATAATTCGCATTCTTTAGCTGCGTATGTGCTACGGCAGATTATAAGTGCAGTCAAATACATGCATCGTGAAGATGTTCTACATCGAGATCTTTCCACTGGAAATGTTCTTATTAGTAGGATTTTCTCTCCTGAGAAGATATCTGTGGTCAGTCTTCCAGCATTTTTTTTTCAGGATTCTATCGATTCTTGCCAGTACTAGTCGTTTCAGAAGTTATGCGATTTTGGCCTTGCAACACATCTTCGAAAAGGAGAGACCGCTTGCACGGTAGTAGGTAGTCATTTTTGCTTTATCCGGCGTTCAGCAACATTTCAGCTCTCGCTACAGTCAGGTCTTCAAGCAGGAGTACGACCAAGCGGCAGATGTCTACTCGTTAGGTGGAGTTCTGTACACAATGTTGACTGCCAGTGACCCTCCATCGAAAGGTATTACAATTCATATCAATTACGCTCTGCGCTTTCCGTTTTTATTGTTCAACCTCATATACTGCACTGTAGGTCCTCTGCGCTTTGATGGCCTTGGAATCTCAGCCGTTGAATTGATCGAACGCATGATGGAACCGGACGCTGGGAAACGAATATCCTTGAATGGTACGTGACGCCTCTTTTTCGTCCCACCAATATCAGTTTACACCTTTCCTTGCCGACTAATTTTTTATTCTTTAACACATTGCGGACCGCCCTTATACGAGCATCTCCACACCTTTTTCATGTTTTTAAAAAATGAATCATCATTAATCTATCAACAATTTTATCAGTGATGATACTTATGCTTTCCTGGTTCTGAAAATGAGTGCAAGCACTTAAGGAGCATTGAAAAATGCCAAATAAATCAGATAAAACTATGATCTTCCGCTCCAAATCGTGCGCCACATGGTGGCGCACGTGGTACGCAATGTGTTAACCTGTCCACTGCAATCCCTTTAGTCACAGAGCACCTCCGATTACTGCATGATGAGATTGACTTGATTTATTGCTTTTATTTTTTCAGATATTCAACAGTCGACTTTCATGATCGACTACTGTGATGTAGCTTCAATTTCTCGAGACTGGTCTGCTATGGGTGATCGTGGAACTTCTGTTCGATCCCGTGAGCGGCGACACTCGCGAGAGTATTCAAAAGAACGGCGAAGTGGCTGTGAAAGGTCGCGGGAAGTATGTTACCTGTACCATTTTACTGAATAGTCCAGTATTGTTGTTGGGGGTGGTAATCCTTAATTTCATGTAATTACATGGAAGTTTTATAGCTATCGGCAATGTAATTTGTTGGAAATTTCAATTCTTCAAATATTACAACGTCATTAATTTCAATTTTTCAATCACGTTAACGACATTTGATCGGAATGTTCACCACGATACGTCCAATTAATCTGGCGTGATTGATATCGCTGAACATTTGTTTTGTGTCATTCATCGTAGCTAGGTGGAAAAAATTCACATAATGTGAGGCACTCGCAAAAGTTCGCCACGTGGCCAGAAAGGCCGAACCGCGCGCTTGTCAACATGTTAACTCTTATTGTGCGAGTGTGACTTTCCTTCTTAGTAATTAAGGGAATTCTGCTGAGGTATGTTCAGGTCTTTGCAGAGTAATGGAATGAGCGTAGGCTGAGCAAGCTTGCTTTCTAACCATCTCTTCTTTTAGCGGCACATGGTGATGAGCCGCGTCCTCGGAGAACTGCCAGTAATCCTCCTATTGCTTGTGGACGTACTAAACCTATCACTGGTGGCGGTGACAGTGGAATCGACACGAGAAGCGGCGGAGAGGTAGTTATCATATTTATGTAATTGGATTTCTTCATTCCCTAGTTAGTTCAGAATCAAATGATTCTTTAGTGGTTTTTTTCGCGATAGTGTTTCTATCTACTGTACACATTCCCTAGCTCCTGGTCCTATTTCAACTGAACATTTTTACATTCAACTGGAAAAGAAACCAGTAATGAGTTTATCATGAATGTTCTACTGCTCGCTCGTTTCATTTTCCAACTAAATTTCATTTACGGCTTTTTTCTTGTTAGATCACTTTCTCTTCTTTTTCTAATAACTAGCATTACTGCAACCGCGCACAGATTGAATACGGCAAAGAGCTGAGATGGGAAGAATTAAAATTCCCATTTGGTCACTTTCTTTCCTTCAGCGTACCAATCGTTTCGTGCTTCTTGCTAATTCCTTTGTTGACTTTAGCGCAGGGGTCTTCGATGGAGTGCAACACGAAGCGCTGCTTCCCATACCGCAGATGCGCAGCGAAGCTCTCGGAATGACAGCGAACCTATATGGCCGTTGCCTATTCGCAGATGCGGAGTGGCCGTTGCCTATTCGCAGATGCGGAGGAACAAGGTTATTGTCGGCTGCAGGAAGAGTTAGTTGTAAGCTTATACCACACTTGTCATAACAAGCTCATGTGTTTATTTGAGATTTTTTCAGTATGTTATTGTGGACGATAACTTGCTGATATTTGAAGTGGCAAACAAGAGTGGTTTCATAGCCAAAATTGTAACCGTTTCGATTGATGGTCGAGGCAAACAGCAGGTAAGGTTCTTGGTGAAAGTGTTACAATATCACATTTTGCAGCTGTAATCAATTAAGGTCACGTTTGGCAAACCGCTGCATTCAGAAGTGAAGCGGCCATTGGAGAATGACAGTTTGATAGCAGTTGATCGTAGACACGAGTCTATGCCGTTAACAAGGTGATTTTTGTTGTTTTGTTTGGTTCTAAGGCATGGAGGGAGGACAATAATGTCGTTTTGTTCTCCGTCTGAGGGCATGTGAAACTGAAGGCAAACTAGTTCTTTGAAATGCCCGTCTTTATTTGTTTTCCGTTTCATTCCTTATATTATCATTCCTTATGTTATATCACTTCCACTAAATCTACTTTTTAAAACCAGATCGCGGAGATTGCATGAATACGTCTGCGCGAAATTTTTACGATAGTTTATTATTTTTATGTCCGCACATTGTATTTCAGTAATAATTAATCAATACTAACTTCTAGCAATAAAGAACGTGACGTCCCATTTCTGCAAATCACTACATGGCTACTAGTATCCTGGTGCAGTACGTGGTGGTGGGCAATGATCGCAGCCTCCACTTTCTCCAACATCTCCCAATGGACCAGGTTGGCCTGGTGGACCAGGATCTCCTGGGGTGCCATCCTTCCCGGGATCCCCAGGCGGCCCTTGAGGCCCGTCAGCTCCTGGAGTACCGGGCTCTCCTGGTGGTCCATCTTCACCCTGTTCGCCGATAGGTCCTGTAGGTCCAGGAGGGCCATCTGGTATTTGCACTTCTTCGCATACACCAGGTGTACCTGGTTTGCCTGGTGGTCCTGGTGTGCCATCGGTTCCTGGTTTTCCGGAAGGACCAGGCTTACCAGGTTGCCCTGGTGTTCCTGGGTTACCTTGCGCACCGTCAATACCCGGTCTTCCATTCGCTCCTCTCAGTCCTGGTCTTCCCGGTGGTCCTGGCAGTCCTGCTGGACAATCGAAGCAGAAATCAGTTGCACTGGGTATCTCATTAATCCCTGCGTCTGGTCCTCGTTCTCCTTCAATACCGGGCAAGCCATCCTTCCCATCTAGCCCGTCTGGCCCTGGTGGACCTGGTGGACCTGGCAGTCCCATTCTGCATGAACAACACTTTTCTTCCTTTTCTTTATGAAAGACCTTTTCCGTAGGCGCATTTGTGACATCACCTGGAAAAAGCAAGTAAAAGAGCGTATAAAATCTCAATACGTATTTTTCTTGCACGAGTTCGGTTGTCGTACCAGAATGAACATCCCGACTTGCTGTCATAACATTTCTTTTGGTTGGTGATTTTTTGTAGATTCCGATAGAGTTTTGCATGTCTTCATATTGTGTTAGTAGTCCGCTTGAACGTTGCCGGCAAAAGTCAACCTAAAAAACTACTGCGATACGCTTCCCTTATAAGTGTTTAATGGTAGTTAGTCGTATATGTGTCAGTTAGCGTGACTCTGTGGGCCCTCATATTTCCTTGGTGTTGCTTCGTAAATTTAATTGGAGAGAAGACTCAGGTTAAAGTTTCAAAAACATACTACGCAGCATTTGTTGATCTACGGGAAGTGGTTCTGCACAGGTTCACTATACCTGCGCTGAAAAAAAAACGCAGTAGAGTGATTGCCTTAGCTACTACTGTCTGTAAGACGGGCGTCAGGCTTTGTGCGAACGATTGCTACGGTCTCGCGAGATTTGCTAACGATTCGATTATCAAATTAATCTGATCGATTAATCGCCGTTCCGTCGCAAAATTGCGACCATCGGCCTATGTATGGTTTCTTGTGCCATCTTAGAACTGTTGATGCGCGCATGTCTTCTAATTTGGGCCAACAGAGGAAAACGTGCTGATGCGTAAAGTAGCAGGCAGAAAGTATGCGGTTCTGCATTTTTTTTGGCCGAGAACTTTGAGCCTCGCGCAAATTTCCAAACAATGTTTGGGAGCTAACTGTTAACCATAATGCGATGTGCGTTATTTTAGAGCAATACTTGCTGATTTATCAGGAAAATAGAGGAGCGATGGTGGGGAAGGGGAATGGATTCCAGTTGGTAAGATTCATTATTAATGAACTGAAGCTTAATAAATTTCATGCGATTTTCAATAGGATGCGTGCTAATTCAATTAGTGGGCACCACGAGGCCGCGAAAGAGAGGCGTAAGATAACAGGTTGTAGGGGGCAAAAGTGATTGTTTATGCTAGTTGTGCTTAAATGGGAGATTTGCAAGCTGGTTTTGACAAGTTTTATGTAGGTGGAGAATTGAAATGTGAGAATTGTCTTCTTAGCATAGGGGATACGGAGTAATTGTTGAGACACTTGTCCATTTGAATAGTGATCGCAAGCTCTATGGGACCGACAAAAAAAAAACGTTGGAACTTCAAAAGCAGATTGATCTTGATTGGTAAATTTTTAATATAGTATGTAAATTTGATTCTATTCAAAACTGTACCATACTTATTGGCAGTTATAGACTGTGACCATGTAAGTTGTAGTTGTAAATATGAGGGGGGCGGGAATGTACATAACTATACAAGTCTATAGTGCTTACGTGTTGACTGAATATAAAATCGAATTTCGATTCAGGAGTGCGGTCTAGAGAGTCTAGAGGAGAGAAATATCGTGACCACACTACCGATACAATATACAACGAAGGAAGAATCTTTCGGAGCAGGCATCAACTTATCATGCAATAGTTGGAAATGACGTCAGATTTCGTCTAGCTCAAGTCCGATATCTTGGGCGTCCTCGTCGTGCCTCGTTGCTATAGCGCAGAGATCGCCCAGACTTATCAGGTTTTCTGTTGCGAGTGGGAATTACTCGCGGATTTGGCAGCGGTGTCATCTGATCAGTTCGGGAACGGTAGTGCCAGAAGACATATTGTCGTACGTTGCCTTTTTTTAAAAGACCTTTTTGTGTGTAATAAGGTGCAGAGCCTCTTTAAAAACGGCTAACGGGTCTGTCTGGAAATCATGGGAATCAGGTTCATAGCTGCTGGACTCGCTACGTTATGGTAGGTGGTCGTAAATTAGACTCCTTCCGCTCAATCCTTTATGTGGACCGTCATAAACTTAATCGAAAAGTCGAGTTGCAGACCGCATCAGAAAAACTCAAAGTTTTGGCCTCACGCTTGACCTGGAGTTAGTCTGAAGTCGTATAAAAGATGTCAGAGAAACTGTAAAGATATAGACCACTGTAAAGTGGATTATTAGATTGTTATTAATAACTACCTGTTAATGGTCGCTCGGTTATTTGCTGGGGTTGTGTCAGTTTCGAATAGACCGTGCCACCTCTGTGGGTTGCCGTTCTCTGTGTTTAGAGTATCGCTACAGTTACTGCGTATCAAGTTACTGGCATAACTTGCGCAAGACGGAGCGAAACGAGCCGCTTTTATTATTTCGTTCCATACATGCTTGACTTGCAGACGAGGATCTGATCATCTGAATTACGGGCTTGTTTATGTTTGTCGTCATGAGATTCTTGAACGGTTTTTGCTTGCTAATAGCCCTTAATAATGTAATTACCGTCCCCATTCACGTTCACGTTTTTCAGCTATTCGTCGATGAGTCGCCATGAACGGGATCTTTACGCGCAAATAGCTAATGCTGTTGAGGCAATGCGAGGACGAGTGGACAAAGTGAGCTATTTACGCCAATTATTCTCATCATTGATCAAAATTCACATTATCGCGATTTATAGGTGGTATATCAGCGACCTAGCCAGTTTCCCAATGCAGTCGCTAAAATAATGGAGAATGGCGCTTTCCGTATTGTCTTCAGAGATCGTAAGTGTGACATCAGCTATTATGAAGGAAGAAGCTTGATTCACTGCACATTTTCAGAGCGTCGGTTGGTACAGAAATCGGGCTCGAGAGAAGTGCAATTACATTTTCCCGATGGTAGAAAGGAGGACGTGTCTGATAGTGGGTTTCAAAGCATTGTTTGTCAATGTTTCCTCTTGAAAGGTGTTTTTAAGCGGATATGCTGGATCGATTCAACGACGTACGAAAGTTCCTACAAGATGTCGAACGTGTCTGGGAGCGTCAAATCGGTCTCTTTCCACTATCGTTCTCTATTTCCAGGTAGAATGAAGCTCACATCTCTTTTTAGAATTCTCGTCTCATCTTATTTATCCCTTCTGTGGTCGTTCTATGAATATCAAGAAAGTAAAGGCAAAAAAAAACTAAAAGAACGAACCCTTATGTTCCAGAGATACGGCAACCTCTCCTCGTATTGCTCACTCAGAAGTTCGTGTGCCACTTGCTGTAATGAATTCTCAGGCTCAGGTGATTAGTGTACATTATGATAAGAAAACTATGAATTTTGATTATGTTGCGATATTTGTTATTTTCGACATTATTTCAGTCATTACTAACGCAGCGATCTGCACCAGCGACTGTAGGGCCGCGTGGGAAAATTTCGTTGGAGTCGACTAAAGGATTGTGCGCAGGGATGCGATTTAAAATTGTGAGATTTATTTCGTTTAATGTGATTGTTATCGCCATAGTAGATTGAAGACGCACGATCTCCGTTTGGGGAGGTTTTTTTCCACCGCCGCGTCTTGAATGAGAGTTATTATTCATTAATGATTATGATGTGCAGTCGTCCCCAATTCATTATTTTCTTCTGCTAGGCTTCCTGTTTTCGTGTTGTTATGTTTTGATTTTTTTCCTCTATCCAAAGTGAGCAGATTCAGGCAGTATGAGACGACATCAAGCAATATAAAACTCCCCTGTGAATAAAAAGTAGAATCTGAACAATGTTAAACGAGAAATAGATTCACTTTACGTTGAGAGATGCATCACGAACACAAAAATAGTCTATTTCTCTCCTTACAAGGCATTATTTGAAGTATAGTGTCAAATCAGTGGAAACGTAGAAGATGGCAAGCTTGACGAAGGGGTTCCTGTAACGACTGCTTAAATTAATTATGTTCACATTATGGTTTAAGAACAAGAACAATGAAGTGTGCAGCGTGGAGTCGCCAGATGGTCGCTACCTACGAGTATCGAGTGTTTCGAAATCCAGATTTATCTATCGATCTCAGCCTGGTTCATCTGAGCAGAGGTAAATGGTTTCATTACTTCGCCGGTGTATGCTTTCCTACTCTCACTGACAGGCTAGCATATGGGCCTATCTTGATTGGGGCGTATATAAGGTGCATTAGGGGCGTCTGTGAGAGGTCAGCAATACGTTCCTTATGGCTATTTTCTCTAGTAACTTTACTCAAATTATTTCTAGCTTCTCTTCAGGTTCCATGTGGGTGATGATGTTTATCCGAAAGGAGCACGTGAGCTCTACGAATCTCTTCAACTAGAGATCAAACGTCGAGAAGCACTTTCTTGAAGGCGAAGCAAGTGAGAAGGGCTCGCGTATGATCTCGTGAGAAAGCTCCTGGGATGTCTTGTCGACGGGTATAGATCACTTTAGCATTACTGTATGATGAGGCCTTTGATGTTCAATGATTGTCGTCTTTTGCTTTCATTTTCTGAGTACTAGCTTGGTGAAATTAAACGTCGTCCTTTCTCTTATGGGGTAATCGTAGTGCTGAAAGCGTTGGCGTTCGGTCATACATTTTTTTTTTTTGCGTTTTTAGGTCTTTTTTTTGTTTAAGCGACCTTGTGAATTTTATAATAGCTTGTGTGTTACTTCCACTCCTTTCGTCAATCACTGTCACAAAATCTCTTTCACTTCTGTTGCCCTCTTTCCACTGCTGAGATTACTCTGATTAGACAGAGTATAAATCAAGGTATATTGTTCGTATGGTTTTGTTTTTGACTTGCTAATGAAGAAATAGCGATTTTATGTATTAAATGATCTTCAAGTCTTATAATCCTGTCATATTTCGATGAGTGTTCCCAAAGAACATTTTATAGGCACCAATTTTATTTGTATTATTTTTACTGAGATGTGAGTGCTGGTATTAGAGGTGGTTCGCAGATTTGGTTTCTCGGGCTTGCAGTGGTAGGTTCCTGGAAGGTTTTGGCTGGCAACGTTTTGCTGCCCGTTATATGTGCTCTTCAATTCAATTCGCTTTCTCTTTCTGCGAATTTCCAATTCCTATTTCCTACCAGTAGTCTTCGATTCATTGAACTTCGCTTCTAGGAAAGTAACCTAGGGTGAAGGAGAAAAGCGCAAGACGTCAAGACGTTCCGGTCATGGTATGCGTCCACATTATGATCTGATTGGGGTGAACCGTTTCTGTCCCATACACTAGCTTGGGCCTCACGTGAGCGAAATTGCAGTAGTAGTCATTGAAGTAGGCGTAATTCAAACGAAAATGTGTGACAGTTCTCACCCAACATTCTATAACAATTTGTAACCTATGTTTTAGCGCCATACTTATGAGTACCCAGAAATCGGAGAATTCAACATCCCAGTAGATCACCTAAGTATTTGAATTTTAAAATAAAGGAGACCTTTACGGTTCCTGAAGTCGTTAACTCTTTGCTAATTTCTGATAGGAATAAACAATTTATTAAGCTTCTGCGTGGTGACTGATCCTTCTCTTACAATCATTGGTAACATAGCAAGCTACTTTTCAAAGGGAGATATTCGCTCTCAGGAGAAACCTCAAGGGTTTTGGGAGTTTGATGAGGCAGTGAATGACAAAAGCTTTGAGTTTGCCGCCCGTCGAAGCTCGTACATGGTGTCTGCCTGCTGTTGTTTTGGCAATTGGGCACGAGGGTCGAGTCCCAGGGAACCTCACTGGGCACAAATTTACATTTATATTTGGTGGAATCAGTCGTGGCACCAAATGGCGCCAATTTGGCGCCAGCGCCAAAATGGATGTCATATTCGTGATCAGGACCCTCGATAACCCCCATAGCAGAAGTTTCAGCGAAAAAATTTGTTTCCATCTCACCCCCATCTGGGGTTGTAATAGTGCAATAGTGCCATAAATAATTATTGGTGAAGAAGATCCGAACAGTGTGACCAGGTGAAGGTATTCATTCACATGGTATTG
>MU892061.1:0-17395 GCA_036418205.1 Ostertagia ostertagi
ACTACAAAAAAAGAGCACGGAAAAAAAGTCGCAATAATCATGCATCAACCCAGTAGTTTTGGTGCATGCACCTCTATCTTCTACCTCTCGCAAATCATTACCATGGAGACATACAGTAGAAACAAAAAAATAGCTCAGAAACTAGGAAACTATTTTGTTTCCAAAATAGTGCAGCCAACGTTCAACCATTTCGCCTCAACTCCACGTATTGTGCACAGAAAATACAATTAGCAACACTGCTCAAAACCGAGAAAAATACAATTTCTATAAAACGGCCCGTCAAAATTTCGGAAACTTTATAAGTTCAAAGCAAATTTAGCTCTTGAATCCAATCCAGCTAATGTTGACTAAATTTACAATTCTGTGATGGTACCTCTTTTTTGATATCGAATGGATAGGATCATTATTTCCGAACTATTCTCTCTCTCTCGAAGCCTACGTGTGAACCAAATCGAATTGGCCGCTGGGATACTTCAATGAAACGCGGATGATTGCCTTGTGAGCTCTTCTCTAAGATATGACTCAGTCAGAGTTCAGATCTGACCTGGACGTTTCACAGCAGCATTTTTCCAAATCTAGGAAGGCGGTATTAAAAAGGATCAGATATCAGATGATCTTGTCATGATAGGTAGCCCATACTTTCGGCTAAGCTGTTGAAGGGAAGCACCGTACTCAAGACTTTAATTGTAGTAGGTCAAAAGTTCTGTCGTTTTTTGACCCCGAATTTCAAGTGCATGTATGTGGGCATAAACCAAACCTTTCAGCTGATTAAAAGTACATTCCGACAAGCAAACCTTTCACTATAGCCGTTTTACAGGGTACGTTTGTTTGGAATGCTGGACCTCTGGAGGCGATGAACTGAGGGAAGGTCGTTTTAGCATCATGTTGGGTTTTGATGCATTTCTCTTCAAGGAAGCTATCGAGATCGTCAGAAAGGTCACAGTTGATAGAAGCAAGGTCTACTGAGTAAGATGTTAGCACCATCACTTTGTATCCTAACTGGTCCAACTTGCGTAGAGTTGACGGTGCAATTTTCGTCCAAGACACCTTTCCTTTGAAGGGATGTATCCGGCCCTCTATGATAAAAGGATAAAGGATAAAGCATTTGCCGTTGATCAATCCCTTTTTGGGATGCGGCACGCATTCTACTTCCATTTGTACATTCGTAGTGGCGTTTGAATGCGATGTGGCCTATACAATGACTTGCGGGGGCCAGCCGATGTACAAGTCAGTGTTTTTATCCTCCCAGACAAGTCTGGTACCAATTAACCGACCCCGGAGGGATGGAAGGCTTGGTTGGCCCGGGCGACTCACGACCCAGGATTTGATCCCGGACCGCTCGCGTGGTAAGCGTGCCACTTGCCACTACACCACTTCCGCCCTATGATGAGAAATGCTAAACTCGTATTTTAGTTTTTGGTGGATTTTGATATGACGTTTTAAGTTCTCCTCTACTGGAACAGCTCCACCAGATACAGGGGAGCTTGTCGAGCCGCTAGCCTGATGAAAGTTGCCATAACCCTCCTTCACCACAGTTTACGTTCTGCGTTGCGAACTTTGCAGAGCTTTATCTTTGCCGATCCATTCAGAGCAAAACTTCGTGGGATGTAGAAAAAAATCCCTTCTTTGCTTGTACGCTGCAGATCATTAGAATAGCGAGTCCTTTTACCCGCTTACAACAAGCAGGAAATCGAATTGGTGATTTGTCGCGGCACGCCCTATCAAATTTTTTGGACTTTCCAGCTACTTCCGTATAGCTTGGCTCCACAAACCATATACGTCCAGGTTAGGCAGAACCTCCTCAATGGTCCTGCGAACGAGTGCTCAAATCAAAGCTTTTCGCTAAGTGGACTGTAGAAGGAATACCTTCATTGAACGTCGCAAGTAGAAATTGACGAACGACACTTCACAGTGGTGATTTGTCACTCATTGTCATTGAATCGAAGAAATCGGGAGTAATAGCCGCCGATGACGGAGCCTAAACATTAGTTCTGGTGATGAGTCCAGTCTGCGACGTAACCGTCTGGGACGGTAGTAAGGTCTCCTAAACGGCCAGTCTATAGTTGGCCACATAGGTCGCGTTGACGTCGCCTTCGTCCGCACCTAAAAAGCATTGGGAAAGGCGGGACCTGCCGCAATGGGCGAGGTCTAGGCAACATCTTAAGTGGCCAATGTATAAGGTGGCACTTTGCCTAGACGGCGAACCTGGCAGAGAAAGGAGGAAAGTGCATGGAGACGCAGAGGGTCATGTAGAGGGCGACTAAAATGTACCCCTGAGTACATTTTAGTCGCCGTCTATCTGCGTCTCTTCAATCCCCATGCACTTTCCCCTTTCTCTGCACGTCATGCATTGGTCGCATTGAGCGTCTCTGCGTCCCTGCCATGCGCAGAGCGCAGGGAAGAAAGGGGTTCGTGGAAGGTGTTGAGTGTGGGCAGCAAGAAAGCCACTGGAGCTATCGATAATATTGATAACTTTCTGCCAATAAGGTGATCAGCTGTCCCCTGCAGTGTTCCACTTATTGATCGTGTTATAGCTCCTTCCTTGGTCCTGGGAGCATTTCACTACTGTACAATCATCTAGGCCATGATCCCAGTTTCAAACACGTCGATTGGCGCAGTGGGTTCGTTCCTTGTTGACATTGGATCGCTCGCGGGATCAATTCTCCATGATACTCGATGTTTTGCAACCCTCATAGGTTACTACCTTGCTTTCTACAATTCTTTCAAAGTAACCCAGCAATGCTTTGTGGTGCAGTGGCAAACGTCGCGCTCATGGGCGCTGCATTACATGGTTCAAGTCCATGGCGACGCGACTTTTGCTAGGAATGTAGTGAAGTTCGCCATTCAGAGCGGGGTCATCTGGCTGTCTCGCCTTTCATTATTCACCGTTTACGGCCGTAGTTCACCACCTTTAACTCCCAGTCTATGGCACTTTACTACCGTCCCTGATGTGCTGCGTGTTGTTCGTGCGGACCCATGAGACATCTCCATTGGTGAGCCAGCTAGAGAAAATCCTGTCTGCGCTGTCACAGAATCAAACTTCCGCACATACGCAAGCGTGCCTCCCGACCATGGTCATTCGATGCGTGCGGTTACCATCGAGAGTTCATCCTGCTGCAATCTTTTCCATTCAGATGGCGATTCACGGTACTGGCTGCCCTAGATGTCCACTGCAATCCCCTTAGTAATTGCGTCCGGATGCACTTTCAACTCATAGAGACCCTCAGCAAAGATGATCGAAGATCTAGGAAGGTGTCTACTTTGCTGCTCGTATCGTCTTTGCCACTACCTGTTGAGCGAGCATCTCAGTGTCCAATCAGTACTCGAAAATGGTCAAATACAGCGCTGCTTTTGTCTGCTTCTTGCAAGATTCTCCTTTGTGTTCATAATTACAATCGTTTGTTTTTATCGCTGATCTATTTCGATTAATTTAGTATACCTTTGCTCCTCTGCACTTGATCTTCTAAAACCTTCTGGCTAAGGGTCCTGATGCATACTTCAGCACATCAATTCGCAATGACCCTAATTTTGCATGAAGAAATTGAATTTGAACAAGGAAATTGTGAGCTACCCTATATTTATGAAAATGGCAGTCTATTCGCAGACTAATGTGTAGTAGAACATACTTTTCAGCGTGTTGGTTTCCGTTCGTAAGGTCTCTTTCCGTTCTGACACTCAGATAGTTGACGACGGAATGATTGCAAAGAGCCGCATATTTGCCAGTAGACAAGGAATGCCTTAAATAAATATTTCCATTTAGCCCCTTAGTACATTGTATAGAAGCACTCAATGGAATTTTTCGACCGAGGGGAGAGAGACGTTTTTCGCGATGGCTCGTGTAGTTCGTGCCGGCAACACTAACTTTGGCAGGGAAGAAGTTCCGTGGGATTGGAAGATGGTTCGCCAACCCCGAGGCTTACCTTCGAAAAGTTTGATAGCCGTAGGCTAAACGAACTACCGCACTGAATACTTCGCATTTCTCGCAGTAAAAAAAGCCACACTCCAGCTCGCGCTGCTGCAAAACGAAGTAGCGATTACATAGGGTGTCCCATAAACATTGCACCAGATTTTGAGCTCAAATTCTGTAGGTCTTTGTAGCTTTTTCTTTCGGGATTGGCAGACCTTCCATTCTTCTCTCCTCTCTTGTTCAAATGACCCTGCCGTATTCCACGGCTTAACGTTGGGCCTGCATCTCATGGTGCGCCTAGACTTCAACAGAGTGTCTAACCTCTCACACAGCTAGGACAGACATACGGGATGAGCATTGGCTTCATAGGACTTTCAACCGCTCCGCGGCATACCGTGCGCTGAAGAGAAGAGCAATAAAAGCAGTCTTTATTGTAGCCGCCCCACAAATTTTGACATCCTGGATTTGAGGAGAAGTATGAAGGAGCGAACCGACTTTCTGCATGCTTTGAGGGAAATAGTTGAGTTTGAGTGGTTTTCTTGTTTTGTGTTTGGTTTCAAATGAGAAGTGCTAGCAATCGTTTGGTAGAATATGGCTATGTTGTTATACAAATCAACATCTCGTTTCTAGCACAATTGTTTTGTTGCCATATTTGTGCCCAATCCCTGCAACGACACTGCACACCATGAGCTGCACTTTCAACTCTTTGCAAATACAATGCAGGTGTTTTGTGCAAGCCTATGGTCGAATTTCCATTGTACTCTGTTCCAAGCATTGTTGACTGCTGTCATTTCACAGCTGCCACGGTAGCCACACAGAAAATTGGGCGATTTGAAAACATACAGATATTCTAGAGCGATTTGATGACAGTCATAAAACTTACTGAGGCTACAATAGCCTGTACTGCCCAACCGATAAGCAGCAACTTCGACGATGTGACCATTGGTGAGTGATTCCCGGAAAACGTTAGATGTGCGGTGAACACCAGACTGTAGCATGCTGTAAAGATGAAGTAGTAAAAATCGTGGAGCAATTCAAATGTGCTTCGAGTGCGTTTTTCACAGAAAGAAACTTTGAAAGGAGTTCCTGTTGCTGAAGTGAAAGAAGTTGAAAGTTGGAGAACGGATGGAATATGGAAATCGTTGTAAATGCTTTCAATTCCTTAGCGCATTGCCATATAAGTCTAAACTATCACAGGGATTAGAATGCTTTGGCTGCGAAGGCGCAGCTGCAGGTAGCACAACATAGCAGCGCTCGTAGCACGGCCAGCGTCATACTTCTTTGAAACAACGGAATTCGACCACCAGTCGGCAATGAAATGCGAGAACGAGTTTCATGACTATATCGACAACAGCTTTGAGTAATATTGGGTTGTCCGGAAAATAATGCGACACTAACAACACAAATTTCAGATCGTTTTTTATACAATAAAAGACAAGTTCAATCAGTGATATAGTCGCCGTTATTATCGATGACCTTCATCCATTTAAGTGGTAGTTTGTCGATCCCACTTCTCCAGAATTCAGCGGATTGCGTGCTGAAGAAGTTGCCCACCTCCATTTTGAGTTGCTCCTGATTATCGAAATTCTTATCTCGTAGGTGCCGCTTCAAGGCTCGGAATAAGTGGTAGTCGGAAGGGGCTAGATCAGGAGAGTACGGTGGATGAGGTAGTACTTCCCAACCTAGCTCCTGAATCTTCTGACGCGTCATCGTTGCCACGTGGGGGCGAGCGTTGTCGTGCAGGAGATAGGTTTCCAGTCGTTTTGGGTACTTGTGGAGGATTGCATTGGCTACCTTCTGTAGTTGGTTAGAGTACGTCGTCGCCGTCACAGTAGTGCCACTATCCAGAAATTCGTAGTAAAGCATCCCATCACAATTCCACCAACAACATAGGAGAACCTTCCTCTCTTGCAAACCACGTTTCGATTGCTTCGGTGGCACTTCGCCCTTTGGCAACCACACTCTCTTGCGGGTATCATTTACGTACAGGACCCAGCTTTCGTCTCCTGTCACTATTCCATTCAACAAATCCTTTCTGTGCGGACGAAGTAGCAATGACTCGGCAATGCTAACACGACAGGCCCGGTCCGATTCGCGGAGTTCGTGAGGCACCCATGTCGAAAGAATTTTGCGGAAGCCAAGAGAGGCAAGGCGATCGCTGACGGTTGTTTTGCTGCTCCCGAGTGTCGTTGCTAATTCACGTGTGGTTATGTTCGGCTTTGAGATCAAAGCGCTGCGTAAGTCCTCATCACGAAGAGTTGATGGACGTCCAGGACGTTCATGTCCTTCGAGAGAAATATCTCCGGACTCGAAGCGGTGATACCAGCGACTGACCGTGGAATGGTGTACCACATCCTTCTTGAATGCAGCGCAGATGTTATTAGCTGCTTCTCTTGCAGAATGCCCTTGTAGGAATTCATAATACACGATGGGTCGAAGGATACTCGGACTTGTAGGATCCATAACTGTTTTCCCGTTAGAGAGGAAGCCTTTTAATAATATTTCGCAACACCCGCTAGGTATAGTCTACCTTAACGTAGATCAAAATTGGGCGCTATTTGCTTTCGAATAGCTAGCGATCCTCAAATACCAAGTGTCGCAGGATTTTCCGGACAACCCAATAAGTAACATCCGTCTTCATAGGCGAGCGTCAGCTAGCAAGGAATGTTGACTGAAATCAACAGTCATTTTGTGTCAGATCCTTGTCAGACAGCTGAATATCTCAGGAGCTTAGAGCCAAGGGTGAGCACACACGAGTAATTCGCGTTCGCGGCTATAGCACCACTTTTAGCCTATCTATGCCCCCTCCCCACATTTCCAGTACAAAGCATGCAAAGATGCGGCTGTGAGCAATATTAAGAGCCGCATCTTCCATGTTGTACTTCGCTCCTCCCGATGTAGAGCTCGTTGGGCCTGTGCAGCTGGAATGCCGGGCAGATGCAACACAGAACACAGTTCTTCCGCTGTGCTTGCGTCGCGTCTGCTTCTTCCGTCGCGACAGCTGTGGCACTTCTAACGAACTTTGACGGGACAGCCTACGTTGGCACAGCCCTGAACGAGGTTGCCCCCCTGTAAGCGTTTCCTATCAAAATGTGTCAGTTCTGAAATCCTTTGGCCAGAATTGTGACTCGAAACTTTTTTAGTGCTCCGAACGTCCAAGAGAGAAAGAAATAGCAAAATTCCCGTCATAACCCCCTGAAATCTTGAAATCTGCCGTTATGGGAACATCTTGTATGACTGCCTCTTGTCTGTTTTCGGTCACCTTCCCTGGCACCGGCAGAAATCGCCTATCGACCTTGATAACCGCACTTGACAGAGCACAAGACAGAAGGGAAAAGTGGTAGCCCGGAGCTGAGGCGTATGAGATATACACCAGTTGAAGGCATGAAGCGCACGAAGCGCTTGTGAACGAGTTCACTTGCTTTGTACAGATAAGCTTCCTAGCAAGAGTCTCCTCAGGATGTCTTCATCCGTTACCCGACGTGGCATTCTCGCCACGGAAATCACCCCGCAAGAGGCTAGGACCTCGTGCAGGCCATCACGCTGCAGCAGCCGCCGATTTTTGTTCGCTAATATCAAGGCTCGTGCCCTCTCATTGTGCGCTCCAAATCTCTACTATGCTCTCGCTCTCCACCTTTAGCCTTTCACTGTCTAGGACAGTCGATTACGAAGGTGAGTAAGCCCTTAACCTAAGCGTTTTCGACGGATTCCTTTCCTTTTTTCTTTACTGCTGGCCTATTTCGCACCAATACCTCATTACCTTTGAAATTGTGTGCAAGCAACTTGACCACACTAATGTGATACTGGGACATTCCTCTAAACTGATCCTCACCTTGCATACATCAAAAAGGGCGTTTCGATTCGCTCCCGAAACAGCGCAGAGGCCCGAACAGAAATGAGTGAAGATGTTACGGTAAGATCATACTTGAAGAAAAACCCATACTGTGTGTATTTTTCCGAATGTCCGATGTTTACTAAAGAGCTACATATCTCTCCGCTATACGATGTCGTGAAAGCAGAAAAAAGGGTTAGTGTGAGCAATGTTCATCGTATACGTCAGACAGTGAGACAGATGGACAGATGCTCCCCCTTCATCCTCCATCGCCCTTGAGCGAACGATTTTTTGAACAAATCCAGGTAGCAACCACTCGGTTCCGAAAAGTTAAAAAAATGAGAAAACCGTGAACACTTGCGGAAGGAGAAGAGTTCAAAAGACCATGGTTGGAATACATAGAGGGGAGCGGTGTTTTTCATGCAGCCTTTTTAGGGTCTCTTGAGGATTTCAACGGTCTTCTCAACTTTTTTCTCATATTCACTAATCGAAAATTTGTATATGTATGCAGTTATACGAAGTTTATATATATATATATATATATATATATATATATATATATATATATATATATATATATATATATATATATATATATATATATATATATATATATATATATATATATATATATATATATATATATATATATATATATATATATATATATATATATATATATATATATATATATATATATATATATATATATATATATATATATAATCCTCTCTCGTATACATTATGTGTACTTATACCTAAGCAGAACATGATTGTAGTGATGATTGCACTCGAAATTTTTCCAGCGCTCCAATTTACTGGCGAGATGAAATTGAGCCGGAGAATGCTGAGTACCTGACAATGAATGTGGATCGTCGAGTATGCAATGATTCATTCGTGGGATGTGGCTATGAGAGGGGGCTAGTTGCCTCATCTAGTGAGTACTCATGAAGGTTTACTTCGCGCTGCCTCATTGTCATTGTCACCCCGTGCCAACTGTGGTCCTTTGATGCTCTCCTACCGTCCGAGAAAAAAGGAGACCTTACTGGTTTATTTTCTTACCAATAGCGGGTTAATTGGCACCCATTGTTTCCTGTTTGAACCCAAGTACTTCGTTTTGCTATCGTGGAAAACTGGAATGAGCTATGAGCATGGTAATGAGACAATATTGCTAAGACAGGGACATTCGTGGGTGTCTTGGTAGAGTAGCAAATATGCACGGCGTTCGAAAAAAGGATAATTTCCAAGCCTTGTTCGAGAGAAGAAATATTTTGCCCAAAACCTGAACAATTGCGACAAAACATACCTCGAATAAACTCTTAGTGGATGCTTCGAAGTCGCTTAGCGATGAACGAATTTTTAACAGGTTTGTCCATTTTCCTGATGCACTTCCAAGTCCATAATAGGTTGAAAAAGATTGCTACCGGTGCTGCAACAAAGTTTCTTCATGAACAATAAAAATTTTGACTTTGCAAATGGTTGAAATTGAATATAGTACTGTAGTTACCGATCACTTCTCGACGCAAATTCAGCGTAGGTTTTATCGCGTTAGAAGACTAAGGTAAAGCGCGTGAGATTTCGGATATAAATAGAATAGGTATATAATATAGAATAGGAATCTGTACAAACTGGAGTTTCGCCAAAACCGGGAATAATTTCCTTAACGAATTTCGACACTTTCTTCTGTTCAAGTTTTATTTTTCCTGAGAAGCAACTGGTCAAAGATTTAACCATCATCATTATCATGGAAATGCATCCATTCGTCAGGGGATCGTTGAATGCTTTCCTTCAAGAATGGGAGAAGTTAGGAGCTAAAGGATTCAGCAAGACGTCAGACGCTTCGAGACGCTGTCCAGGAGCTAGCTCGATGGAATAATGCCAGAGCTACATGACGGATATGGATCGCGATTCAGCCAATTTTTCCTCAAAACGTGACGAGTTATCTTTGCAATATGATGTCTGGCGTTTATCCGGAGGGAGGAGATTTTGAGTCGTTTTTCCTGCAATACTGCAGCCAACCCCATGGAGCTGTCGCCATGCGTTTCGCAAACACTTGTCTGCATAAGCAACAAAATTACAACGGAAGACTCACTCAAGATAACAAATCAAGAGCAATATCCTCAAAAACAGAGTTTGGGCTTCGGCTGAGTTGCGAGTCCCTTACTGCGAGGGAAGGGTGAAAATCGTGTCGAGGACGTGGTCCATCAGTACGACCCCCCCCCTCAGATCGGGGTCTTGATACGACCCCTCTAACTTTGATTTGATGTGAATAAGCGAGTTCCATCAATGTACAGCAAAGCATTCAGTTGCAGCGCGGTTTATCCGTGGGTCAGATTTGCCGAAACCCCGCTCGAAACCGTCGAAATCTACACTCTCGATGAAAAGGTTCCATTCCCCCATTTCATAACCTTTGGAGCAGTATGTGGTAGGGCTTAGATTGAGAGCTGGCTTAGCTGCTACCGCGCAATAATGAAATTGATCCAGAATCCTTACACTCTACGAGACAGGGTTTCTCAAATTTTGTCGAGGCAGCGTCGAGGATGCTGGATTTTTCATGCGTGTTTTTGCCACGAAACGTGTGTAGAGCACCAATCATTTGACCCGCTTTGGGGGGAGTTATGAAGGGGCGACGCTTTGCGACGCTGCAAATCCGTCGCTCAGCGGAGAAATTTCAAAAGTTAGTGGCGGTATTGTAGTTGAGGGACCCACGGACCTCCTGAGGGTGCGAACTGACGCGCAATTCGCATGGAAAAATTTGACCTCGGCGACCTATCATGCCTCAAAGCTGGCGGGTCCGGCGATCTCCGCCCACCGATCATCTGATCACTCGCCGTAGTTCAATACGTGGCGAGTGATTAGATAGCTGAGAGAGCGTAGTGTTGAAGAGGGCACAGCGATGAGAGTCGCATCAATGCTCGAATCAACGGGCAAGGAAGGGGTCCATTTCTCGGGTTCTGGGCCGTTTCTCATGGTTCTTCCTTCTTTCGTGTACCACTCACCATCCCTAGGTTAATTTGAAATGGGTTGCTTTTTCATCGTGAATTCGTCCTTTAAGGACAAGTTTCGTTACAAAACTGGGGCGTAGCAGTTTTTTATGTCCCATAATTGTAATTAGCGTCCAAGACTATCGATGTACCTTGGCCTCTTTTCAAAACTCCATGGAAAGTCCAAAACATTTCCTGGTGAGCCTATTACAGCGCTGATATCCTAATATACAGGGGGGGGGGGCAATAAAAAAAAGACATTTTGTCTCCACTTCCAGATGGATTTAAGCACATTTTGCTCAATTCAGACCGAATGGTTCCAACTTATTATTAAAGAGCGCATTCCATTCTATAAGAAAATCTTCATAGTGGCCACCTACGTGGACGGCATCAGAAGAATTTGCCCTGGAAACATGGTGCACTGGTCGATCTCAATGGGGTCTTCGAAGGATCGTGTACCATAACGACCCTTACTGGAAAGCTAGTTTCCGAGGGATTTGCACAGTGGTAGCTAATGCCTCTAGAAAACTATCCAACATTAAATCGATTCACGAAATTGCGTAAGAGCTTCAGGCTGAAGCTCTTACGGTAGACCTCCTTGAGCCTGACGACGGTGACAGATGACGTCATATTCTGAAGACGGTGAGGGCAGTGAAGGAGGGCCTGCGTTCACTTATAGAGGGACACTTAGGGAATACTCTGCTGAGGAACTCCCGTCAACGACAGCAATCTCTGCGAAGAAAAAAGAGCCGAAGTCCGACATAGGCAAAATGTCTTTTTTTTTTGGCCCCCCCTGTAGTATTTTTTTTGCGACTATTTGATGTGCATAAATAATACGAAGTTATCGCTAAATCTATTTCGACTTCACCCCTCAGTTTGTCGCAACGGCGAGTTTGACATGCAGACAATGTCCTGAGGCCAAAGGTCTTGGGTGTAACTTTGACATAACAACATATTTCGCAATTGACCACTTGATAACGCCTTAAAGAAATTTGAATTTGTATCAAGAAAGGAATTAATGGGACGAGACAAAATAGCACGTTGCCACAACAGGGCAAGCGAAGACGAAGGAATATATAATGAAGCTTCATCGTAAGACAGGAATATAAAACGAACATGCAAGGGAGCTTACAAAAAAGGAGCAAATGATACGAAAAGAAAAGGTGCGGGTTGTTAACAAAAATTCGAATCTGGTTTAGTATCGGCTGGCCTCAAGGAATTCATGCAGAGGGAAGCGTAGCAGTAGTTACTCTGAATCGCAGGTCAGGGGTCATAAGATCAACCCCAATGTAGCCTGGACTTTTGCTGTTTCCAAAAAAAGAATATTGCTTGAAAGTTTTTTCGAGAGCTCTGAGAAAAGCAAAAGTACGGACTTACATTGCTGTCGGTCCCACTACCTCTTGGCTGTGAGAATCAGAGTCATTACCGCTGCGCTTTTCTATTGCATAACTTCTTTCAAGAAATCGCTTCGTACAAAGGTAATGAAAGCAATTTAGAAATCAGATCGAAAGATAAAGAGGAGCTCCAAGGATAAGGGTCACAGAACTATGGAGAGGATTGACCGATGAAATTAAAAAAAATTCGATGCGAGAAATGAAGACTAGCGAGGGTATATTCCATCATAAGGGGTGGCTAAAGTGAAATATAACTCATATAGCTTCGAGAAGTGTAAACATGCAATAATAAATGTACTTTCGATGGCTGTCCAGCTCAGGTCCTGTAATATCGGGTGAGCATACTCAAAAAGGAGATTTCTGTTCCAAGATCATCCGAGCTAGAGAAAAAACTAAAACGATCCTTTCAAAAAAATCGATGATTCACCTCTTGTCGGGGAAGGTTCACGACAGCAGAATGGAAGGCTATTCCGTTATTTCATAGCTTATCCGTCATTCAGTGTAAAGGTGTGGACCAGAGCACACATTGCATTGAGTAGTGAATCCGTATGTTATATGCAAACCACACATTACAATTATTTTCATGCGACAAACGTTTGATTATTTCGAAAAAAAATCGAACGATGTAAATCCATTCCTTCTAGTGAATTTTTCTCATAGGACTTCAATATCAAGTAAATCTTCAAGCATTAAATCGTCTTCTGACGCATTGCTTTGCAACATGGGCCCTCAATGAATCACCAATTTTTCGTCACTGAAAGATTAACCACTTGTAGAGTGAAATAGCACATACGAACTGGTGCGCTCCTTCATTAACATTGCTAAGTAAGAGCGAAACTCGAAAAAGTGGGATGTGGTGTGGTCGGACGGCAATGACTAACCATTATTTCGTTGATCAGAGCTTGCTCGCCACCAAATTCTCATTACATCTAATCCAGGCCGGGTCCGTATTCCGCCGTGAAGGAGCTCTCAAGGCGGATATGGGAAAAAAGGAAGTGGCGAAACCTCCAAAAATGCTCCGCGTTTTGCGATGAAGCTGGAAAATTGCTGAATCACTTCTGAAGTACTGGAGGACCTTTCAACAAGGGTCATGGCATACGGATGCTATGCGAAAGGATGAAACGTGACCTCAAGGTAACGACGTTTGCCGTTTTTTCCCAGTTTTCCTTCGAGGTGCAGTTCCCGTAGGGAACGGTTATAAGTACAGAAGACGGCGAAACTCCATCTGACATCACATGAGCAGGAGAGTGCTAATACTTACGGAATGGTAGGGCAAAATTGAAATGCAGAAAAAAAGCATGGTGGAAGCATGATTTTGCAGGATAGCCACTTTTTTTCCAAAAATAAATAGATGTAAAAAATTGTTGTTTCTTCAAACTGGAACCTTGTGCTGATACTCAGAACTGTGTTTACAGGCATCACATTCCCACTCTGGAGCCTTCCTAAAAGCATCGTGAATGCGAGTTTTTGGTGAATGCCTACAGGAAGTATCATTATACGGAGCAGTGTAGCTTACCATTGAAGCATTATACGCAAAGTCTCAATTAATTTGTTTGCGCACTCTGTGGCCAAAAAAGTGATTACTTGCACAAATGAACCAGTGAACATTCACAGCACAGCAGATATGCTTGTGGGAAGGTTACCCGTAAAAATATGCGCAGGCACATTAACTCCGAAGATGACTTCTTGTAAGCGGAAGCGTACACGTAGAAGGCTCGGCTAATTTTCCGCGCAGACGAAGGATTGGCCGGCGGTCGAACTCCGAATTATTTCTGGATTAGCGCGTTGGACACGCTAATCACCCTATCCAATCCTTCTTCATTACTTCGATGAGCCTTTTTAGTTAATTTGCTGGTTTTCCTGCGTAGGTTTTGCTCCCCACAAGTACGAATATTGGCCCACATTAAAGATGAGAGAGTGACTCTATGCCGTTGAGTTGGTATAATATATAAAACATACTGCTACTAATGGTAAGCTTTCAAGAGGGCGGAAGTGGTGTAGTGACAAGTGGCACGCTTACCACGCGAGCGGTCCGGGGATCAAATCCTGGGTCGTGAGTCGCCCGGGCCAACCAAGCCTTCCATCCCTCCGGGGTCGGTTAATTGGTACCAGACTTGTCTGGGAGGAAAAAAACACTGACTTGTATCGGCTGGCCCCCGCAAGTCATTGTATAGGCCACATCGCATTCAAACGCCACTACGAATGTACAAATGGAACTAGAATGCGTGCCGCATCCAGACGGGTATGGATTCAACGGCATTAGCTTTATCCTTATCCTCAGCTCTTCAAGAACATGCGACAATTGGTTGGAAGAGAACGCAAAAATTGAACGAACCTTGCCAAGTGGCGATGGTACGCAAAAAATGCGTCTCATTTGTGGTCAAGTGAGTCCTATGCAAACAGAGCTCGGAGTAAGAGTCTCGATGGCCAAAATACCACAGCAGAATCTCGGGTCGAAGAGATGCGACTATGTCAGCCTGGAAATGATGAGCCATTTTGAAGGTAAAAAAATAGCGAGCCATTACGTCCATTTGTCAAGTAGCGACGCGACCACATGTGTGAGGTCCATCGAATTGTAACAGCATTTGAATGCTTTTCGTCCACGTAGCAAAGTTAAAAGTGGGTATGTATACATTATATACGATCTGCAGTTTGTTTTTTTTTACCGAGTTTGTTCCCATTTCAGCCATCTCTCTATGACAAAGGGATTCACCCAGACTTTAGCAGATCGGCGCTTGTTCCGAAAACAACATCAACAATATAGTATAACATCCTTCTTTTTCATAGGCATTTTGCTTGTAGAGCTTTGAAAGGCGGTAAGCATGCTATTTCGGACACTCGATACCCTAGTTGCCTTTCTGCGCTGATTTCACTCGCTTTGATGATGTGCCATGGATAAGTGTCTTTGTGGCCACCCCCTGCACATCTGCTGATAAATGCATCAATATGGAACTGCTCGGAGCACTGCCGCGTGAGCATGAATACATTTCAAGTCAGTTGCTTACGCAAACCACAAAACCGTCACTGTTGTTATGTGACAACCATTTCAGCGACAGTCAATATCTGGTTATCCTGTTCTTCTGACTGATATTGAATTTGATTTTCTTCTGTTCCAGACCACAATTTTCCCAGTCTCAAGGATTGCTTCTTCTGGGTGATGTAGAAAAGATTTGCTTTGGTAGTCGTGCACCTATATTCTGGAGTCATTTGACCAGAAGTCCGAGCTACCTGACTAATCTTTCCATTGTCTCCGGTCGATTCTTCTGAAAATGCAAACTTTTTCCCTTTAGTAACAAGCGATACCTCATCTATGCAATGCTAACGTCATAATAAAGTGCAGTCAGTACCCTGCACTAACTTCGAATTGGGTTATTCATATCGGATGTTTCGCTGCATTAATGAAATACCCTTTATGCCACTGTTGCGGAAGAGATGCCGGTTCACATAAAATTGGTGCGATTTCTTGCTTTGCTGTTGTAAGGTTTGCTCGATAATGCTGCCTTCTTGGGCATTTGCCCCAAAACTCCAAAGTAAGCCGGAATCTGTCAAAGAGCTCCAAGAAACTCCCCATTTGTCCTCCAAATTTTTAAAAAAGGGGTCCGGCAGCTAATTTTAAGTAGAGTGAAATGACTACAAGTGGAAAAGCCATACGCTGTATGTGGATGCAGCATGCGATGAGCGAATTATTTCTTGATTTGGTTCCAGATTACACCACATATTTCATCTTTTCAAAACTACACTAGCTGACGTCTGCTTAACGCCCTACATCAAGCAAAAAAGGGATTTTATCTGCTGACAAGGTGATAGCGCACATTACAAAGAATACTTCGCAAGGCTTACTCGGAGCATGCACAGTTGTTCTGGCGCTTGGGTTAGGAGATGTCGTTGCAGGGATAAGTAACCTCTTAACCTCTCACGAATTCTAACACATTCAGAGAAATTTGACCTTCCTCCTTGTCGGTGTTGGAGGGTTTCAGTGACACTTATGCTTATTCAGAGGTGAAAGTTTTACTGAACTGTTTATTCGGCGGACGACCAAATCCACAAGGGTGTCTAACATATTCGAAGTTTCCAACTAGGAGCGCTCAAATTCCATCGTGAGACAATTCGTATAAAGCTATACGAAGCTGATAGGGTGATAGCAAACATCAGAGTTCTTTCTGTTAACCCTTTTGCCAAAGTAACTCAATGTTGGCCTACATCCTAACATTTCTTTTTTTTCGTGCATTTGAAACATTTTCAATAATCTAGCATTCATCAAGCTTCACAAAATTACGTTACGTTTCGGTATGGTTCATAGATATGATCAATGAGAGCTGCGCTTCGTATAATTTCAGAATGTGGCATTGTGCTCGGCGACTTACTTCCCAGGGTTTCCTTGAAAGGGAGGTCTTTCAGGGCAAGCCACGCTTTTTCAAAACGGTTTCTTGCATATTGTAGGGACGCATGTAGGGAACACAAAACCATGTTTCATTTTCGCTGAACGGTTTAGCAGTACCAAAAAAGCATAAGGTACTGTTAATGGTTCGATCCCCCGTGGCGACTAAATTTTGCATTTGGGTTGGCGCCTACCAAATCGCGCTAAATGTCAAAATCAGATGTCAATTCATCGTCAGGACCATTTTGAAGCCAACAAGTGGCCGCCAACCTTGATTGCAAAATTTAGTCGCCGCGGGGGATCGAACCATCAAGGGTATCATTCACCACTTTTTTGATACTACTAAACCGTTCAGCGAAAACGAAACATGGTTTTGTGGTCCATACATGCGTCCCTACAATATGCAAGAAACCGTTTCCAAAAAGCGCGGCTTGCCCTGAAAGACCCCCCCCCCCTTGTTAGTGAGGCTACGAACTAGTCACTATGCACAACTACTTCAACTTTTTCAAGTCCTCAGACATAGCGAGAATTCACTGTATACATACCTCTTTAAAATCTTCATCTACGATCACTCCTGAATTCGAATACCCCTTCCAAACTCCCAATTATAGCTATAATAATATATAATATGGGAACTTGCCTCTACATCTACATGTAATATTAGGTTGGTACATCTTATGCTTATCTTATGCTTAGCTCTTCTATTCGGAAAGAATATGTGAACCACTGCAAAAAAAACATGGAACTAATCAATGCACCTGATTTGAAGCAAAAAATAATAATGAGTCGCTTTTCGCAGACCTTACTATTTCTAATTTGAATGGGGTAAATATGGTGAGAAATGAGCGAAAAGCGGCAGGTTTCGGAGCACGGAAGATTCCGGAGAAAATCCGCTATGTC
>MU892064.1:0-14255 GCA_036418205.1 Ostertagia ostertagi
AAGCGTCTCTAAGTGACGCGTTAAAGCCGCGAAAATGGGGTGACTACTGCAGATGGAAGTGGTGGACCCCACCTCCATCTACGAGGGAACCTCTTCAGTGAGGGTGAGCCCGGATTCCGCCTTCTAGAGGAAGTTCTACCCTGACCAGACTCAATCCAACCCATGGAACGTTTTGGACATTCATCTGTGCTCCTTCATTCCCGCTGTGAGCTGTAGAGGATATGCAAACTAGAATTATCAAAAGCGCTGAATATCCAAGAGCGGTGGGGAAAGAAAAATCCAGGTAACAAATTGGAAGATCTCTCAAAAATGTGCGATTTTTCAGACAAACAATTCAGCAGAGAAGGTGACAGCACCTATATCTCCTGATATCGAAAAAGTTATCGAATGCTACGTGGACTTGGTCTTAGTGATGGGTGAGAAGCTTGACGTATCGTAAAAGGCGATTAATCAGCGCCGAATGTTTCGTTTATCGTTCAAGGTGGTGTCGATTCTTCTGTGAGCAGAATACTATGTTAGCGCTTTGCAGGCATTGAAGGAATTAAAAAACAGTATCAGGAAATCTGCACTTATCGTCCTCCTGACTCCATATACAAATTCACAGCTTTCTCCATGAATCCGTCACGTAACCGCTATAATGTGAGCATTTGAAAGATCCAAAAAAATCAGAAATGCGTGTTGTGTTGGTGATTGAAGCTAATTGAGAGTGTTATGAGAAGTATGAAAGAGTGCTAAACTAACAAATTATTGGCTACCCCAATACAGCGCAACTTTTTACCTTGCATCATTTACTGGCGACTTGAAATAAGGTCAAGTTTGAGGCCACATACGCGGGATGTAAGCATACTTAAAGGCAGGGGATTCGTGAATGGAAGGCGGCGCGGGTTTAGAGAGACGTCATTGAAGTCCCTTTTTGTTCCACCGAATGACGTATCGTTTCCGAACATCGGGTCCTATCTTTAACTAACTATCACTGCAGCTGGACTTCAACAAAGAAAGCTACTTGCGAAAACACTAACAAACTGAATGACAACCGATATGACAAGACAACCAATAATGTAATGATTCTTACGGCCTATTGCACAGATTGCAAGATACTATAGAAAGCGATGCTAACATTACTCTTAACTCCACCGAAGTAACGAGGGGGCTCTTTGTAGTGGAGCAATCACGTAGCAACTAAGCTTTATAGTAGACAAGATTATAAGTTCAGGAACATAGGGTGTATACCGTAACCTTCTCGACGTTGCACTGGGGCGCGCATTCTCACGTGTCATCGATTTTCTCGTCTTCTCTGCACCCTCTCAACGAAGAGAGAATGCGTCGAGCAGGCCCGCGCAGAGTATACTATGCGCCGTTTATTCGCTCCAATATTTAGGGCTCGCCTGCCACTTGAAAGCAGGGGCCGGCGTAGTGCTATCGCTCTCCACTAATGCTGGATTAGGCACTGGAAAGCTGAAACCGCGCTCTGGACGCAAAGAATCTGTTCACATGCTATTTTGGCAACTCTTTGATGGCTTTTTGTATGACGATAGTTGAGCGCTGACGATGATTGGCTACCATAGCTTGCACGGCTTCCTTCGGCGCTGGTCCAACATTGGGAACAGCTTATTCGGAAGGGCTTCTCTGCGCTCTCCTTTATTGGACCATCTGTCGGCCTTACCATCAGGGCGCAGTTGGGTGAACTGGAGAATCGGAGAAAGCAAGGTGATGAGGTCTCCGGTTACGGTTAGACGGCTACCGTTCTTTATTTTGTCCTTTCCTTTTTACAGGAACACAATAAAGCTAATCACAAATTAGACCCTCTCTTATGGATTTCGTAATGGCTCACTTGTACTAGTGCCATTTCAGGATATTGTGTGCTTAGACAGGACAAGGGTAGTACTTAAACAAGATGTGCCACCATGTACCAGTTACATACATGCTAACTGGGTACGATTCGAGAAGCACGATCGGGAATTTATAGCAACACAGGTGAGATTCGTGAGAACCTAAAGGCACGGGTCATGACGAAATCGGTGTGTTATTTCGTTGGAAAATGGAGCAAAGGTGCAAAGAGGACCAACGCTGGGTATAAAAGCGAAGGAAACTATACAAGACCTCCTTTTCTTGTGAGGTCGACGTGGCACGGTGGAGAGCCAGAGAGCGGTGAGGAGAGGGAGTACGTTAGATAGTACGTCGTACGAGAGGGCGCAGACAGCGTGTGCACTGCGGACGAGTAAAAGTGGCTACGCTTGCAGCGATCAAAGCAAGGATTTAGCGCGGATCGCGACAGTGCCACTACTGTACTACTGGCTTTGCTTATGTTAGAGACCCTGCTGCCCCACTTACGGGGAAAATTGCTCTGCAGAACTAATTGAGGCCCGTGCCTTCAACTGTGGTTTTGCTTTGCGAATAATTTTCAGCTGAAAAAAAACGGTTCCGAGTTTCAGGGCCCATTGGAAAGCACAATAGGTGACTTTTGGAGGATGGTTTTTCAAGAGCAGTGTCCGAGCATTGTTAATTTAACGAAGGTTAGACAATCGTCAATATTGCTACTAGGGGGGGTGTTCGTGTACCCGATATGACTTTTACAGTGTGTCGAAGACGAAAAGGTGAAATGCGCTCAGTATTGGCCGACAGAAGCTGGTAGATTCACAACATATGGCAAGATATTCGTGAACACTAAAAAGGTTTTCTAGGCTGCAATCGGGCCACTTGATGAACTTCGTTATAGAATCCCACTTAAGGTTGAAGTAGAAGACAAATTCACCATTTACACGATCGAATTGGTACCAGAAGGTTGTTCGAATTCTCATATCGTCAAATTGATTCACATGACAAATTGGCCTGATCGAGGCGTTCCTGCAAGTGGTCGTCATGTACTTCGGTTACTGCGGAAGGTTGTGGTAAGTCTCCCACAATTTATCATCACTGTGCAGGGTAGCGCCAAGAGGCCTGTTAGAGCTCGGATTGCCTGAGGATTTGAGGCATCAGAGCTCTATTATGATCATAGCTCAAGGAAATAATGTGAAAATTCAGGCTGATAAGCTCGACTGTGGTCCCATAGTGATGCACTGCTCGGCTGGCGTCGGTAGAACGGGTTGCATCATAATGATCGATGTGATTCTGCGAAAACTATTCGCTGGAAAACCAGTAGATGTAAGTGAGAAAGGGAAATATTATTTGAATTGATGAGATGTTAGACTCACAAAATCACTGCACTGATGCTAAGAATTGCCCTAATGCTGCGACTAGGCTGTATAAGTAGTTGTTCCCGAATTACATGACAGGTCCCCTATAAGGCCGATGTCAGACTTTGCGAATCGCGCGATTCGCTACTAGCGATTCGCGCGATTCGCTAGCGTCCGCGGTCGCGTTGCGGTACCAGCCAATTGAGTGATTCACTGGCCGCGACGCGACCGCAGACGCTAGCGAATCGCGCGATTCGCAAAGTCTGACATCGGCCTACCTTTGCCGCTCTGCTATAAATCGAAAACATTCTGCTGGAAGAGTTCCGAGATTTTAATGAAAATTGAACAGATTGCATTCCCATCAACTCTCATTATACGGTAGTTTTTTAGACGGTGGATATTTTCAAGAAGCTGCGAGATCAGAGAGCCAGTTCCGTGCCGGTCGACATTCTCTACGTATTCGTCTTCGTGAGCGTCATTGATTATATTCGCGTAAGTCCTAGATTTGGTTGGCAGGAATTTAGCTGTGCTAAGGGAATGAGAGACTAAGCGCGGAGAGGAGAGTGTGACGGCGACGGACGAGCGCAGCTTCAGCAGCTTACTTTGCAAAGCTCCAGCGTTCTTGTCGGTTAGTTCGGGTGCACGGGAACACTACATTTGTGATTGTCCTCTAGGGATCTATACCACAGATCAAAGGGAAGAGTTTACACGACCTCTGCCTAAGTTGTGCCTTCAAAGAGAAAATGAGCCATAGCTGCAACCGTTGCGAAATCAACCATCATCAGACCGCAGAAAGGTACGATATCGGGTAGGGGCAGAAATTGATGGGATATCCCACTAGTCATAAATAGTTTTATAGAAATAAATAATTACTGTGGAATACATTGACAATTTCAAATAAGCTGGATTCTTTTAGGCGAAACTCCCTGGAAAATACAAAGAAAAGACACAGCGTTTCATGGATGAGTTCAAGACTCTTCAAGCGCAGAGGCTTAGACCACTTTAAGTGCAGATGCTAAGAGTAACAGTTATCTCTGGAATCGTACACGACAATATTCCGACAAATTATCATCATTGGCATCTTGAATTTCATGTTAATCAAGCTGCGCTGCACATTCACATTATGTATGGATAATAAATGATCGTGTTTTTCACAAATGTACACAAACACATGAAATAATTTATTGCGTACTTCGGCACGGAAAACGGGCGTAAGAATGAACATACAGATTATAGAGAAAGCTTCAGAAAAGAAACATTATAGAGCGTTCAAAGTTGGCGATCGTACATGCGATTGGTAATACTGCAACGGCGGGTAAGGCAAGATAGGCATTAGGCCTATCGCGGGCCAAGCAACAAAATTAATGCGCATGTATCTCCTGTCGTACCGCCTGAGTCCACCTAGTCGCCCACTGGCAAAACAAAAGTCGTCAAGTCGCACGCGTCGTCCAAACTTGAACGCCTTAGAAGTGCGCCGCGAGATAGAAATTGCAGTTGATACTGGTATGTAGTCCGTGTGATAGTTGAACTATGTCAATGAGAAATGAGTACGCCTGCGTCCGCACGCGGCAAAATGCGTCTCTTCGCAAAGGTTCAGACGGGCATCGTAGCTTGACGAAGTGATGGGTCTTCGAAACCCTGCCACGTAGCGAAAAGTAAAATGCAGTAAGGGAATTCTCTCTTGAGATGTCTTGGATGTACTATATGGCCGGCAGGCTTCGCTACGGTTTGATTTCGAGTATTAAACCGTTGCAAACTTCGACCGCAATATGAAAGACGCTGTTGCCAAAGTTTTCACCGGTTTTCAAAACCCTTTTTCTTCTCTGACGTCGCGCCCTCCGAAAAAGTGCAAGTAAGCGGAAAGCACGGACACAATTGTCGGGATGACCGGACAAGCCAAGATTCTAGGATATAATAGCACTGGCCCCGTCCTGCTTGAGTTCACCTATAAAGCAGCGCTATTGCCCTTCCCTGGTTTTTATTTTCTGGTTTTTATTTTCGGCCTTGGCCGACGGTTACTCCCCGTCTTTCTACTGCTAGAGTTACACTTCACATCTCCACTGTCTTTTGCAAGCGCAAGAATACAACAGTTGGATCTTGGACTTTGCCCTTAAAGGCATGGATCTACATGGCTGGGGAGTGGTGCGGTCTAGATGTCGCAATACAGCGTCATTGGTGAATGGGCGTTGTTGGGCGGTCCCAACCACGCCCCCAGCGCGATGGGGGCTCTTTCACCAATGACGTTCTACCGTGGCACTACACTCCACCTGTCTTGCTCACTGCCTTTGATGAAATGTTGGTCTTCTTCTCAGTTCTGCTCATTGGATTGTAGGAAATGTTACATGAGCAGTGACACCTTTCTGCTTTTTTGCATGTACTACACAATACATTTGGAATTTTTATTGGAGCATTTGTTTACTCGTCACTTTCCATAGAAGAAACCAAAGCCCCCAGGACGCATAATCCCTCCGTTTTGGTTGGGAGGAGTGATATCAACACGATAGCTTCCGGTATGCCATGGATAGCCGATACCTGTGCTCTCAATGGTTAGTCCACCTTTACTTTTTGGTGACTTTTGCACGCCGGGCATTTGCTTGGCAGGGGATTGCTCCTTAGACGGCGTGGGGCTACGGAAGAAGCCACCGTAACCACCATAACCACCAAAACCACCGTAACCACCAAAGCCACCACCAAAGCCGCCACCGAAACCGCCGCCGTAGCCGAATCCACCACCGTATCCTCCAATTCCTCCGTAGCCACCATAATCACACTCCGGTTCTGGAGAGAATGCACACAGTACGCAGGATGCTACCTGGGATGCTTTGATCGTGAGCATGTTGAACATATCGCTGATCCTTGTTCGTGCTTCTTGTATCGTCAAAGTCTGAAAGAAAGAATCGAAGAACTTTGCGTGAATAAAAAAGTGAAGGCACATCAGAACCACATTCCACGGGCAGCAGAGTGGATCAATCCTGTATGTGAGTCGAGCCGTTCAAAAGCAAATGGGTCGTGCCACATTCGTGTCAAAAGCAAATGGGCTGTGCCATATTCGCGCTCAGAAGCTGGGGTAATCTGAGTGTTACGTTCTCTTGAAGACGGCTACCCCAAACCAACGGAGCACGGTATCTTGCGTCGATATTGAGTCGGCCAGGAGAGAGCTGAGTTTTCCGCTTTGGCACGCGGAACTATACTTTTCTTTTATCTTATCATCTTCGGGTTATTATAAGCTTCTTTGTCATCAGTGGTGGACCTGGGATCTCGTAGTGAAAACGTTTTGCTCTGCGGAAAAAAGCTGGAAAATTCGCCTTTCTGTCTCAGCGGATACCCCTCTACAATAGCGATCGATGTTCGTGGTATGGGTTGCGTTGGTGTTTTGTCCCACCTAAGTACTGACGTCTCGATTCCGTCTCACAGAGGTGGGCTAAGGTTTTTTTTTTGGCGAAACACATCCAATACATGAAATATCTCCAAAAATAAAGCTAGATTTGATTGACATATTTCTTGACGCATTTTTTGACGTTTTCGGAGGTTTATTCTGCTTCTTCTTTACCTGGCGGGTCATTTAATAATAATTGTTATTTTTTTTCGTTATTTTGATCCATAAGTCTCGTCGTCAAATGGCTCGATGTGGTTACGTTGAAGATCGGCGGTCCAAGCGCAGAAGCTGTGAAGATTCTGCTGCTTGAGCTGAGCTGTGGCCAATACAGTAGGGGCATATAGGCTGATCTGGAATGCCACGATGTCAGGATCTCCAAAAATGAGACAGGGTGTTTGGAATTGTTGTTTTCCCAACGTTTCGCCTTTAGCTCTTTGTTGTCGCCCATTGTTGCGCTTGCGTCTCAAACGCGCGATGCTTCCCTCCCTTAACACATTCATGACGGCGCCTCTTTTTCATTTTCGGTCGCGTGGGACGGACGCGATTTTGTGGGCACCGCCACATAGCCTCACATCCGCGGATTTTGTACTGTAAATGGACAAAGACATGAATGTCACAAAACGAAAAAAAAAACAGGATACCTATTCACGTTTCCTCGGTTAAAGGGCGGGTAAAAGCATTTATATTTCCCTCGATTACGAGATTTAAACACCTATCTTTACATTCCTAGCGCCTGGCAAGCGATTATCAGTTGGCAGCACATGGGGACGGAGGGAAAGGGGGAGGGAGGAGAGGAGCAACTGATGTCGTTCTCAAAACGATTCGTTCCTGGCGATTCGGGATTTTTTAGGCGGCACTGCTACTACGAAGTACATACGTTACTCCACTGACTCAATTCTGTAATTGCACAATGTGAGTAAAATTGCAAAACTGAAACGAAGTATTGTCCTCAACACCTTTTTATCGTTTTGAACCCTAGCCAATTCATCGAAAGAAAGCCTTCAAGCCATCCAAAGCATTTGCAATATCCGTTTGCATTTTCTGCCTAATCTCGTCTGTTCGCTTCACGAAACTATCGAAGCTAGCCTGAATTTGAGCTATGTCAGGGCTGCAGCCTTCAAGATTAATTTCTTGATGTCACATACCCTAACACCATATTTGTCGGCCCATTGTTGCAGTCGTTGCTCCATTTGTTCTCTAGTCAACGACGCATCCTGTTAAACAAGCGCATATTGCTTTTCTGATTCAACTGAGCTAAGCGAGTTACACTGCTGGCCGAAAGAGTGGTTTTTAAATTACTCGGGGACTGTAGCCTTCGACGTGAATCAAGGTGGCGTTAGTGAAAACCAAGCCGTTGCGAGGGGATAACGATTAAGGTACTTCCACAGAGGGACCACTCATCCTCCATGATATGCCACTTCATTATTTACGCAAAGAGTTATGCCATGGCGATGCTCTCCACGACGGGGTCTAAAGCCTGGATCAAATTTTCGCCTCAAACAACCAAAGATATTCCACCCGCCAGGTGTAATCAATTATTTTATCGAGAATAAATCGTCCATAGGAGGATGAAATCAACGCGGCTCCTACGGGGCAGTAGCACATTGCTGGCGCTTCGAGATCAATTGTAACAGGTCGAGTCCAAATTCGCACTATGATCCCATGCAAGTAGAGTGCATGGCGCACCCAAGAGGGGCCGATTATCATCGGATGTTTTACTCCATGTCAGTGGGTTACGATGAACAAGTACGCGTGATTCAAGGAATACTTTGCTACTACAGCGCTTAGTGTTTTTGAACGTCATGGACAACGAATTTGCAACTACCAACATTCAAAATATTGCTGAACTCCACCAGTCCATCGTAGGAGACTCCACGTAAGAAAGGATAAAGTGGAGGACGACCGCAGCAGCAAACCTGAAAGGAATTAGGGTCATTCACCTTATTCACATTTTGGGCTCTTTTGGCCTAAAGGGTGAATAGCTAGCCTATTGTGTAATCAGCTGTAGGACCCATGAAAAATGACGTATCGCCGATCCATAGCGGTGACGAAAGAGCAGTTTTAGAAACCCATAACTTTACCCATGAATCATAACGGTATAGGGGAAAAACGTACTACAAAGTTTCTGACTACAGCGCCCTTATCGAATTGGAATCATGTCGGTCAATCTAACCCAAATGGCCGAAGTCACTCTTTTACTTGTTTCCAATATGTGGTGGGGGTCTTCTTCAGGTTCTTCAAGAAAATTACTAGCAGCGAAGAAAATTCGTGCAAAAATCGCGTTGTGGCATGTGGATTTTGGCCACGCCCATTCAAGCTCGAGCGCATTGCGGAAAACATTTTGAAGTTACATAGTAAGTAAACAAAGCGTGGGCAAACAGACAAACAATAGTAAACAGGTAATAAACAAATGTTCGTATTTGGCCGACACCTATTGTTGCATTCATGTTGGGAAAGGATTACAATCTCTAATCAATCTTCTTGCGCAAATTTTTTCGCCTACTTCTGTGCAAGACTGGACTAATTGAATTCTCAAAGGTAGAGTTTTGTTTGAAAAAACGCTTACCCAACCACAAGCGGCTGCAGCAAACGTGAACATTAACATTAGCCTCATTCTGAAATTTTGAATACACACGTCGGGTTCAATTCGTCAGAGAAGTACATACGAGGTCGATACAAAAAGAGCTGTCTTACTCATAGGGGTTATCCTATGTTCAATGCCTGAGGGTGGGGGGTGAGGTAAACTTAGGGATTAAAGGCACATTCCGCGGTCAAAATGTTGGACAAATTCCTCCCAAGAATGACGTTGCGTGGGAGTCACCACTTCGAAGAATGGACTCTTTCCGTGATTGAAACGCGTGGAAAGGCCCTAGAGGTCCAGAGCATGCAACCCTGAACACCTCAATAAGGCCTGGCACGCCCATCCTTGGTCTGCGTCCCACTCCACTCTCGCTGTCATTCTCTTACCTCAGTGCTCCATGCCTTGGGACAGTTTGTCGTCCAGACTCTCCAACATCCAAAAATGAAACCCTTATCCAAGGCACTCTCTGCGGCTTGCAACATGTGCCTTTAAGTTTATAAAGGTAAACCAAAACTCAAGCCCTATGGTGAGGGCAAAATACTGACGTGAATATCTCCCACCCGAGTTCATCATATTGTCCAAACACGTTAAGATCCGTGATTTTTGATGGAATCGAACTGCTGGCGGCTTCTAGAGATCGCTGTTCATATTGTTGGAGTTCAACCACTTCACTGTTTTGGCGTCAGTTTTGCCACCCGGTTACGCTAACGGCCATCAAACTACGATGAACGCATAACTCGAAAATAAGGGAACCGGATTAAAAAAAGGCAATATCAAGTAATCATCAATAATGAAAACGCAGAAAATCAATATAACAGTAGATCGGTCCGGCTGCTACTGAAGTCGGCTTTTATACCGCAGATGGCACTTGTCAATAGAGAAAGGGCAGAATAATGTTTATTTTAGGAGTCATCGGGAAGATTGTTTATATTGACTGGTAACATCCACAAGCATATTTTTTACTATTTAAATTGAATTTCAAAATACTTCTGTCCCTTCACATATAAGCTCCAACAAACTGCATAAGAATGTGCCACGCATGCGATTTCCTCCCAGGAATCGAACGTCCTTGCACAAGACACGCCTAAACACTTATTCGATGACCGAAGCGAAATGACTGTTCAGGGCTCCACCAGGCGTTAACAACATCCGTTATGAACAACTGGGAAGAAACAAGGCTGGATTGAAGTGAGTTAATTAGAACCGCTCAAGGCACTACGAAAAGAAAAGTAAGAGTGAATTAGACTGAATTCACAAGGACTCCAATAAGTAAGGGAATTATTATGTGGTTCGTCACTCGGAGTGTAAAGGCGCACCATGTTATTTATATCTCATCGTATGCGAGGTATTAGGCAGAATCCCTTATCACTACTATTACTATAAGCGCTAAAGTGTGTCCTGTTGGTAGTCTGTCGTGTGTGTGCGTGTGCTTGTGATGTGTGTTGTTCTTGACCTCGAAGTGCGCGGGACCTCGGGAGTGCAGCCTAAGAGTCAACTATTGATAGGACGGCACATGATGATTCTTACGTATGTTATAGGGGGTGGGATGGGGACACAAGTGGTACGTGATAGGAACTGATAGCGACTGATAATAGCTGATAAGAGGGGCTAGAAAGCGAGCATCGCCAATTTCGTTTTCGGTTCATATTGGTAAAAGAGCGTCTATACTTACAAGTCTTATGTGTGGCGGTCGCGGTCCGTTGCCGGCGACATTGGGTGGTTACAGTAGATTGGGAAGGGCGATACAGCAGACTGATAAATGGCCGATAAGATGCGCTTGTAACACGGCATAGAAGTCGTCGAGTGTAACGCACAATTATTCGATTGCCTGGCTCGCGTTGACACCAGAGCAACCATACTTACAAGTGTTATGTGGGGTGGGACGGGGACATTGTTGGTGGGTGCCAGAAACTGATAACGATTGATAAGGGCCGATAAGGCGCGCCAGAACGCTGAAGTCGTCGATTCCGTTGCCTGGCTCGCGTTGACACCAGAGCAACCATACTTACAAGTGTTATGTGGGGTGGGACGGGGACATTGTTGGTGGGTGCCAGAAACTGATAACGATTGATAAGGGCCGATAAGGCGCGCCAGAACGCTGAAGTCGTCGATTCCGTTGCCTGGCTAGCGTTGACACCAGAGCTGACACCAACTATAGAGCAACCAATACTTAACAAGTATTTGCAGAGATCTTAGGCGAGAGGGACATTGTGTGTCGTGGTGCCACGAAACTGATAAACGATTGATGAACGTGCCCAGGATATGCGGCCCAGGAAACGGGCCAGTTAGGTCGCGATCTTGCGGGTGCCTGCTCGCGCTGTGAGACACACAATAGCACCGAGTAATAGCTTGCAAGGTATGATGGTAGAAGGCGATCGCGGACATTGTTGGTGGCTCTGCGCAGAAATGCCTGAATGACGGATTGCATAAGCGTTCGATAAGGCGCGGAACAGAGAAACGAGCAAAAGTCGTCAAATTTCCGTATCGCAGACCATATGACACTTCCTACTTACAAATGGTAGTATGTCGAGTAAGTACAACACAAAGTAGCGATGTCTATTCATTCTATTTGAACGATAATATAATCTCCGCAAGTTACTTTTATATTAATGTCACTCGATTATTGCATAAATTCAATCAGGTCTTCAGCAAATGATAAGTTTCATTTCTATCACGAAAGCCCAGACTCATTAAACCGCTAATCCTTTCAGGGTTCTAAATAATGGTAAAAGTAAATAAATGATAAGCCTTAGCTCCTCACTTATGTAAATAGGCATATTCGTTTTAAATTCTGAGATTGACAGCAATCCTATTCACCGCTAAATTATCTTAATTCAAGAAAAATGCTGGATGTTTACAGTTGTGATCAATATACCAGTTCAGCTCAGACGTTATCACGCGTATTCTCGATGAGCTTCAGTGAAACTGTGGAGGGTCTAACACAGTCAATAGTGAGATGGTTAATGGAGTATCTCATGCTGATATTCCATGGGTCCTCCAATTTCGCTAAAGCCTGCCGTGTGATGCGCGCGATAGCGGGCGAAGCAAAACTGGTAAAAAATAATGCGTATTAAACCATTATACGAAGTTCAAGCTGTGGTCACAAGTACAATTAGTTCCTACAGCTTTCGTTCTTGTGGACCGTTGTGCCCCAAGACAGAAGTTGTGGCACTCCGCGATCGAAGACCACAGCATTGAGCTCTTTCCCTGCCCGCCTGCGACCCCGCTGTGATCTTTGCTCGTTCGCAGCAGTGCCTGCGCCCTCTCGTACTGAGTGCACTCTCGCGCATACTCCCGCCTCGCCTCCTTGTGTCTCCTCGTCGTATCATAGTTGGCCTTGTAATAATCTAAATTATACCAGAGTTAAGGACCCCTATCGTCTGTATTCTTCGCAACATGAACAGAACAAAAATCCAGTATATTCAGATGGGAGTCGGTCCAGTACGAGCGGCAAGCTACGGCGCGAGAAAAGGCTTGAAAATCAAATGTAGCGCTAACACATCAGGGTATAAACCTACATTGGTACCCACACCCTCACAAAAGCCCTATTCAGGTGTTTTTAGTGGTCGCTCTAGCTTTCTTCTTGCAAGTCCTTTTAGGATACGGCTCTTCTTTCTAGAGCGGAATGACACATCAGCCGATTCGATCGAAATCTGGCCTCTAGCCATTTTCCAGAAATCTTTTTGTCCGATATTTTTCACAATGAATTTTTTTCCGTAATAACTTCGTATAGCATACAGCAATAAATGCGATGCGATATTAAAGGAATTTCATAATCTCGACGTATCCAAGGCAACCCGGCAGTTTTTCCATATGTTCAAATAGCTACAGTCATCTAAACTGTATCTGGCTGAAATAAAAAACACGGATGACGTGATTATGGATAGACTGATGACTAATGGGGATGTCCATCAGTCATCACGTCATATATCGTTCTTACAGGGTGATTAGAATTGTAAAATTAGCTTGTCGAATTCTCGCAGTATTTTTATTGATTGATAGGGAAGTGCTGCCTCAATTTATTCTCATCAGTTTTACACTGTCTTGGGAATTGTAGCAACTCACTATCTAAATGGGTTCGTTTAGAAAGCACAACTCGTGCATGGGTTCGTTTGAGAAGAACATTTGCAAAAATATGCTACCCTTCTCCGTACGTATAAAGGAAATCCCAGGTTGAGGTGGACAGTGTGATGGGATATGGGAAAGAACAAGTCATGAGAAACGGCCATTCGGAGAAATGGGACCACTTGTTTGCCGGTTGGTCTAATGCTGCTCTCATCGATGCTGCCCTCTTCAACGCTAACGCTCTCTCTCTGCTAAACAGCTAGAGTCAGACGGCGAGGGGTTCCTATAGACGCGGGCGTGCAGAATTCTTTCGCGTGTAGCAACAAAGTGGTACTCCACGCTATTGGTTCTCATCGTCGCTGTAGCTCCGAATGTCGTCTCAACTGTCTTTTTCTGCAATAATGAAATTCAAATCATTTTTGAAGGATACCAGACAGCAGCGCGTTACTTTTTGAAATGTGATATTTTCCAAAATTTTGAAGAACCCGTCTGAATGGCCCCCTCTCCCGCAATCCCGTCCCCCTTAACTCCCACAATTATGACACCTGCCCTATTAAACCCTTTACCGTTTGCCAACCCCAAAAACGACCCTCTCCCAAAATTGCATATAAAACCCCTCCCCCCTCGCTGAGAACTGCGCACGCACGGTTAACCCTGGCTGCGTCCTTTCCTTCAAGCAGTGACCTTTGGTTTTATCAATGACGTCATTTACGCCGAGATGCGGCGAAATTTCTGATCAGTAGTAGCCTTCAAATAACTCGTGATAAACGCCTGACCCGGTTTGGCTGTAAAATTCGCAAGGATTGACTCTGGTATCACTATCGCAGTGGTCAGTGAGATGTGGAGATCTTCACTTGGAGCCTTATTAATTGTTTGTCTGCTTCTGGTATTCGACCGAGGTCTGTTTCTACCGTTTGTTAATTTTTAGTCTCTAAATGCCTAAGTGAATTTCATTTCGTCGTATCCAGCTTTCAGTTCCTATAGGAACATGCACCGTAATGTTGGAAAATCACACACCCCTGGCCTTCATAACTTTCTCTAGATTTTTCTACTATACCAA
>MU892069.1:0-21586 GCA_036418205.1 Ostertagia ostertagi
AAAAATTTGATTTGACTTTATTGCAGTCATATGAGACTCCATTGTGTCGTACCGAGTGCTTATAGGAGGTTTGCTTTCGCGCAAAAAAATAATTTTGACGTCAATTAGCGTTGCAACAGTCAATGTGTACTCAGCTTTTGAGCACTTTGAAACGCACGTCTGCGAATCACCGAGATCCTTTTTCTGAAATGCCTTCAACCGGGGCCCCTTAGTGTTTAATTTAGGTGGAGTATAGACCGTACCGGATAATTTCGCCCACACCATCAGTGTAGTCGTTACTTTCAGGAAAATCTTGAAGCCTTTAGGACTAAGCCTGCAAGAGGGCAGGAACATTGGGCAAATTGAAAATTGCACACGCGCTCTATATTCTACAAAAGGTAGATGTTTTACGTGCATCTGAACGCGTTGCCTCTACAGTGCCCCTGTGTCCTGCGATAGCGCCATGCCGAATGTTGAGTACAGCTGAAATGGAATTTTTCGAAATTTCTCAGCCCTTCAATCAATATCAATCATTAAGCGGCACCTGTGGCCGAGCCACGCCTGCAATTTGTTAAATGTTTGTCTCGATTGCGTCTGATCCCCAAAAAAATGTATCGAAGTGGGGAGAAGGCCCCGCAACACTTTCGTGCAACGCTAATTTGTTTCCTTTACTGATCTCGTCTGTTGTATTTTCGCCATAGTTGTCTAACTGCTCTCCGGCTGGTGAGGGTGGAATACGCCGTAACCGCGAACAACGTTCCCACTGAACGTATTATGAAGGATCACTCACGGAATATCCTTTGCATTATTTCCCACAATAATGCTTCAGTTGTGATCAATGGGGATAACTTCACGCAAGAGGATACAAATTTCCGAAGAGAAACAAACTTACAAAAACCTCACTAATGGGCGGTTGAGGGTAGGTCGGGCGGAGAGAAGGGGAAGAAGTGCGCCTTGTGGCAGCCACCTCAGGCGACGCATTCGAAGGTGATCGGGTGAGAGTCATTGTGAAGTCATAACTATGGATATATCAGTAAAGGGGTTGAACAAGCTCGGTTCATCGGTTCATCGTTCAGGTTCACCAAATTATTCTTTGGGAGCCAATTTTTCTTCAGATGGACTTCTCTTGCAGATATCAAGACATCTTACAGGGTATTAGTTGAAGAGGTTACAGTTGTCATTCGCTACGCCTAAGCAAAATTGGTGGGATGGCTGTATCCTCTTATGGAGACCTATGGCTTGAATCCGATAAGATGAAAACATTCGTATAACTGTAGCACCGTCCAGGCAAAAGAGCATCCAAATGCGTTGACGATCATAAGTGAAAGCTAATGCAAGGCACAATCAGGAGAACAACTGATGAAAATCAACCCCTTGTTTTGTCTTCCTATTACGCTTAGAAACTTCTATTGGTATCTCTATGTGGCAGACAGTATCATTCACATTAGGCGGATTGATCCGCCAAGGTCGATGAGCTTTTATTTTCGGGGTAGCTTTCGGGTACCAGATTTGTCTGAAAGCACCAACTTGAAAATGTGCTCGTCTCTGCGATTCGTTGTATGGTCGAAACTCATGTCAGTGTTTTCAATTGACTGGCAAGGGTTATAGTGCATGCCAAAAAATCACTGCGCAATACCGGCTGCTTTGTATGCTTTCGTACTTGAGAGTGTTGAGAAGGAGCTTCCCTGTGGATCTACTGAACGTGTCCCTTCGAGGGCAGAATTCGCTACCGCATTCATTTTTTCATCTCTCAACTGTAAGACCGCCTTCAACTGCTGATGGGACTCTTCGGAGTGATCGAAGAATGTGCAGGTCCCACAGCGATTGTTTCATTAAATGTCGGTCTTTTCGTGTTTAATACTATTATTATTAATGTAACAATTAGTATAGTAGTACGAGATATAACGGCAATAAAAGATCTGACTTGCTTAGATAATGCATCTAAGATTTACGCATCAGTTAGCACGAAGAAAACCATAGTGGCCGACGAGGCAACAGCTGTTATAGGGTGTCGAGGTGACAATTTGGGATTTTTTCTAGGGGGCACTTTGAGTTTTTCGTTACCGGCGAGCGAATTGCGTTTTTGTCTAATGATGGCGCGTAGCAGGTGTTGGCTAGGAAGTGAGCCCGAACTGGCCTGGTCATTTCGTTCGCCCTTCGTCACTCTCCCCTTCCACAATTCTTTGGCCATCATTTCTGAAAGCTTCTCGTTTTCTAATTGAATCATTCGACGAATTTCCTCAACTAAATGTATTTGCTCATTTGCTCCTGATCGCCACGACTTTCCTTTGGGCAAGGTTCAACAAGGAAAACGAACAGGATCGTATACTTGATTTTTGATGAGTGTGGAATTTGGTGACGGCAGTTGGCGTTTTTGCACAGAGGTGGTGATAGAATATTTTCGAGGTAGTTTGAGATTTTCCGTTATTGACGAAGCTGGAATATTATTTTTGTACTTCTCAGATATCTTTCTCTCTTCTACTTCCACAACCATTTTTGGGGACCTATCGATGATTATATGATAAATTCCTTGCTGCAGAGTGTCAACGCCTTGGTCATTTTTTGTAGCTGGATGAGTTTCCTACTTCTGCTTCCAGTCGTATTGTACCCGCATTTTACTCTAGTTTGTTGAATGAATGTAGAAGTAAGTGGTAGCACAGCATCGTGAGCGTGCCCAAATGACAAATAAGTCAATAATAGATAATAAATAATAATTGCAAGCTCTCCAAAAACTACCCTATTCAAGAAATACCAAATATTTCAAGGTTCTGTTCAGTATTTGTTTATTTTCTGTCTTGGCCGAGCCTCATTAGATCTCGGAGAAACACTTGGTAATCCCTTTTCTTCGGAATTCTTATTCAATCTACACCTTAAAGGAGGAATTCACGATAAGAACGAAGGTCAAAGAAGGGGAAAATTGCATAGTTGGGAGACAGGCGGACCTCCTGAGGGTGCTGACCGACGCGCAATTGGCAGCGAAAGATTTGACCTCGGCGATCTAGCATGGCTCACTCTTGGCGCGGTTGGCGGGGTACGCCCACCGACTATCTAATCACTCGCCGCAGGTCTAATATGAAAAAAGCTCTTGACAATGACAGAGGGGCTCCAATTTCTCTTGTAGGGATGGTTCTTATTTCAACTCGATGCGAATTACGTGGCGAGTGATTAGATAGCAGAGAGAGCGTAGTGTTGAAGAGGGCACAGCGATGAGAGTCGCATCAATGCGCAAATCAACGGGCAAGGAAGGGGTCCCATTTCTCGGGTTTCGGGCCGTTTCAAATGGTTTCTTCTTCATCCCTGCTCCACTGACCACCTCTACCCTTATTTCCAATGAGCTAACTTTTCATCGTAAATTCTGCCTTTAAAACAGCGCATATTTTACCCACGGGATAATTTTCACTACACTGTGAGACATGGAACATGAAAAAACTCTTAACAATGACTGAGGGGCTCCAATTTCACTCTTGTAAGGATGGTTCCTATTTCAATTCGTTGGGAATTCAGATTGCGTAATCTCTTGTCGCCGGTTCTCAGTGAAAAGCTTTTCCGGCTTCCTACTGCTCTCGTGGCTCTTTCCACTTTCTGTTTGCTCTCGTCGGATAGTTCGCGTGTGGCGGTGGGAGAGGGATGCGGCACCAGTTCGTCGTCGTTTTCTTTTTGCCGATTGACTCATTCGCTACCGTGCCCGAAAGCTCAAATATCTTGCGAAACATTCGTTTGCCACCGTTTCATGTCCTCATCAAAAATATCGTCATCAGCTTATGATTTAGGCCCTTCCGAGAAATTATGCCTCCTATTTTGTCCGTTGAAAGGAAATTTCTCGAAAAACTCGTACTTTCTCGAATGAGGCTCATAGTATTGTATCGGTGTGCGGTGGCGTTTACCAAGATCTATTCGGAATAATTTTTGTTTTATCCACTAGGTACAAGTTTAATAAAAAAACCAATAAGATGGGATAGATCTACTCTAAGGGCTTTAGAAATGCAAACACAATATGTAATAGCGACAGCTTATTCTCGTTTATACTTTTGCCGCAAGGTAGGTCGGTAAAAAATTTATTCTGACCAAAATAAATTGTCTCCATGTGCGGCTTTGAATGAACCTCGGCACTATGGCGCTGATCTCGTGATGAGTTGTTTGGACCATTCGAACAGTTCAGTTTAGGGCTGCTAAAGCATTTGGCCGGGTTTAGTCATGAATTGTGTCGACTTTTCAGGCTCTGAAAAGGCGATCCCCTTCCCCCCCCCCCCCCCCCCCTACCCCCTCCTCCTCCTCCCCCCCCGAAACGTCAGCAACCTTGTGAAGAGTTAAGGAGAGATCAACCAGCGCCAAAATGAATATGTTATAATTTATTGCTTAATATTTTCTTAAGAACATGTGACATCTTTTTGTGATGAAACAAAAGTTGAGAATTTTTGATATCTGCCAAATGGTGCACATTGCTCGAAGCTTTTCCAGAATAAATCTCAAAATATTTGAGTGGAAGTGGAATGCGTGGCGCATCGCAAAAAGGACGCGCTCCATGCCGAATTTCCTTTTATCATTTGTGAAATGTAGTTCTATGCAAAAAAAAAAGCTCCCAGTAGTTTGTGAACAAAGCTTTCGCAAGGCAAACTATGGCCAAAAACATGCACTATTTCAGTTCTGTGATCAGACTGCTTATTTACCATTCAGTTTTCGGAAATTCCTTGTCTCAGAAATCTGGCGAGCTTGCTAAGGAATAGCAAAGAATCATGTTACAGAATTGCATTTTCTGAACTCTCGCGGTTTCCTTCTACCCATTTTTGAACGGTGGAAATAGTATCTATTGGAATGACAGTGAAAAAAATCGATCTTCGAGAAGGCTGTCATGTCGTTGGGGGAGGAGGAGGGAAGAGAATATTCAGTGAGTTGAGCCATTTCAGCTACTTGGGGCACAGCCTAGGAGGAAGGGATTCTGGGGGAAGGGGGTGAGATTGCTGTCCATGGCGTTTATGCCCTTTCCTTTGCTTAATTCTAGTGTCAGAAAGGCGCGTGGAACTTCCAACATCAATCTACTTCGTTTGATGTTGCACAGTTGGTCATTTCGGACCGGATAACTACGGCGGCAAACGACATTCATTCGTCGCGAACTTTAGGAATATTCCGGCAGAGTTGTGGGGGTAAGGCTTTTTGCAGTTCTAGCACTTGCTACCGACCTCTTTGTAGTTATATTTGTACTTATAGGTTGTAATCTTGTGGGCATTCATGGACCAAATCGTCTCAGATATGAAGTTTTGTCCTGGTCAGACACCTTGTTTGCCAAAATTGACTAATGCGTTAACTGTGACAGTGGCTAGCCTGTACTATTCACTACGTGTACCACATAGGTATTCAACGGCTCGGCCGATTTTGGGAACAAGTAAAACGCATGGCGCACTGCAAATTGTTTGTCTAAATATACCAGTTGAGGCGTTGTAGAGCGCCCACAGCAGACTTTAAAGAAGGCTATCCATTCAGTCCAATTCGCAAAAACGGCTCACTATATTACGAAGAGCTTTTTCCTTTTTTGTTGGTTAAGTATATTTTTTCTTGTGAACTAGAAAGTGCCGAGGGATATATTAGAGCTTCAATACAACACTATTGAACTCGTTTTCATTATTACTAGCTGTTTTTATCCGCAGTTCGCCATGCGAAACCTGTCACAAATATGCTGAGTTAGGGGGGATTCTCGTCGAGCGGAATGCGCTGTTTCAATTCCGCCTGGGCAAATTGTTTTCAGGGATTACCATTATACTAAGGCTCGCTTTCGCTTTCGGAAAAGAGCGCATTTTTAGCAGCGCTCACAGAAACTGTAACATTATGCTTATTATGCAACTGAATTGAATCGAACCTGAAATTCATTCCACCATTGTTCTGATTAGAAGCTATTTTTGAAATTCGATATTATTTTTCAAATTTTTCGATTTATCTGTAGCGTGAGGACTCAAAGAATGGCTATCGCAAAATACGGGGGCATCTTTCTGGATCAAAGCGAAAATTGTTTAGCACCCCGGAGTTCCTCCTCCTCTCTGTGCCTTAGTTTCGTTTAAACAAAACGGTATTATCAATTATTGCAGTCTCAAATGTAGTGCCCATCCCCCCCAATTTCTTGCGTGTCTTCCGATAGCACCCGTCAACGTATGTATGTAGACCATTTAGCCCATTCACTGAACAGCAACATGTGGATAAACGACATAATTTTGAAGCGGCTGTTCTGTCCGAACAGCTTTTTTTGTGGGTGACGACATTTCGACGGTGCGTGAAATGTTATGTAAATTAGTCGTTGTCATGCTTCGTCGTGACATTTCACTTCGAGACGACTCATCTGGTCCACTGCAACTGGCACGACCCTACAGTATCGGTCACTCCTTCATAAATGGAATGCTTTCCTGGCTGTCGTAGCGCTGTGCGAAGTATTCACGAACCGTCAGTTGGTCTCCACTAGTTCTTTTTTGTCGTTGTGATATTGAAGAAGTAGAACTTAAATGTATACTGTTAAGCTTTCACTGGCATTCCAAATACCTCAAAATCTTACAGATGAGGGCACCCAACAGATAGGGGCGGCCTGTAATGTGCTTACTGCTATTTACTCAGCGATGAATTCAGAGTACGATAAATGATCGTAGAAGAACAACGCTCTGAAGAAAATTGCAAAAATATGAAGAAATATTCGTTGGCGAAAAACGCATGCGCTTGGTCCCTCCTTTTTTGCACAATGTTAATTCCTCCTATAACGCAAAGAAAAAAGCTTTTCAAAGTCTTAATGGTTATAGATGACTTTGACGTGCGCCCCACTCCAAATATTATGTAATACAAACTTATAATACTGAGAATTATGAAGTCCTTTAAATGAAGATAGTTCAAATAATATTCTACTGTTGCAAGCCGAGCTTCAAATTAGAGCTGATGAGATTCCAGATTGGTTCCAAATTGAAAGGAAGAAAGGCTTATTTGGCCAGGCAAGGATTCAATCCCACAAATGTTTGCGAACAGGAGCACCGCCTTTGTCGTTGCGTCCGCTCGTTCTGTGAGAAATTGCGAGATTGGGGAGCGTACTGCTCCAGCTTTGCTAAAGGAGCTGGCCTCCAGTATAATTTTCACGTTTACTCTTGATTCCCTTCAATTTTCTGCAATTTTTCCTCATCGAGTTCCAATTATACCCGAGCCATTTACAAAATAAGAGATCTGTCAGTGCCAAGTTTTCTCATCTGAATGTCTCAAGTCCACATACGTACTTTTTCTGGCGGATAATAGAGCTTCTTCTGAGTTTCAATATCGTGCTCGCAAGAATCTCAAACCGTTATTTCTACAGCTTTCTAATGTAGTCAGACGGAGTCCTGCATGGAATTGAAGGTTTTTCACTATTTATGAACCATACATGGAATGATAGAATGAATGTATAGGGTTAAAAAGTACCGACCCCTCCCCCTCTCCTCCTCCTCCTCCTGCTCACAGCACTCCAATTCGACTGAATGGAAATCTATCTGACAGCAAAGATAACGCTGACTTTCCATTCGGCTATTTTTGTCTATTTCATGGAAAGGCTATTCCCGTGTTTTTCTATTGCCTATGCTTCCAAGGAATTTCTGAAAGGCGTGTCCATGGCCCAGCCAATATTGTTTCATAAACGTCGTCCATCTAAAATATCCTTATGAAGATTTTGTTCTCTGTAATTCTAATTTTCTTAAGGTTAGCCAGTTTGTGTTAGAAAAAAAAGCAGCTATCGAACGGTATCTCTTAATCACTACATAGAAACTAGTCGTGCCTGTTCAATTTCAACAGTTGGAATGTTCCCTCTGACGCTGTAATGTTTCCCAACCCATCCTTATTGAATTGGCTTAAATCCTGTTCAACCGGGACTTATGGAGGAATGGAGTTCTCTAGCTTGGTTCAGTGAGAGCATGGCCTCCCCTTTGTGCTGAATTTTCTTTATCTACCGATGTCTTTTTCAATAAATTTCTACCAGGGGCGGCTTTCGAGACACCTAGATTTGGGTTACAGCGAGGTTCAAATTGGATGTGCCACCATAAGTTCGAATACAACCGGTAATGTCGCAGCCCTAAAGGGCTTTTATTCTCACAATTTTTGAAGATTTACCAGAAAAAAAACAGAGGAAGTTGAAAAATTTACGGGGCCCATTGATATCACGCCATCTCGAGCGATATCATCCTTTTTCCCGGTAGCTTCAATTAGTTACAGTATGATACGTCTTCCTATATTTTACTACAAGGTTATTCACACGCCATTGGATGGCTATGAGGTGAGGGCCGGAATTACCTGTGCTGGGCGGGGTTCCTCAAACGGGTTCTTCTTCGCTTGATCAGTTACTTGTGCAGATTTTTGACAGTAAGTAAGTTTCATTTGCGAAATCGGCCCACTCATCAGCCTTTTGAAGTCACAAAGCTAATATGTCTGACTACTTGTCGTGGAAACTGCCCTTTACCGAATGAATGCCCACAATTCTCAATGAATTTCCAGAACGATGCCTTCAATAGACGACAATGCTCCATGTGCATCTACAGAAGAAGATCTTCCTGGTTATGTTCGATCGAAAAAATCGTACACTCCGGTGATGTGTTCGTCGTCATTTCGACAACGGCGTGATCTGCTCACCTACCTCCTAGTGATATTTCTAATCGGACAATTGGTGACTGTCGGTGAGCACATGATTTTCTTCCTTTTTTTATTCATTGACATGGACCAAAAATGGAAGTAACCTTGAGCAAAGGCACAATTTTTATCCATATCTTTTATCAATACAGTCGCCACTCGATGAAATTTGCTCGGTAAAGTTGTTTGGTTTGGTATAGCCCCGCAGTTGGCGCAGTAGGGGTAAAAGCCGAGATATATGGATTTACTACTGGTTTTTTTTTCATTATTAACTGCACTAGGAGTGCCTCACTGGCGAGAGCATTGGCCTGGTCTGAAGAAGCTGTTATAACAACGAAAGCTAAACCAGTAAATCTTATATTAGAAAAGTCTTCATCAATAGATTTCCAAAATGAAGATTTTTGACTTGTGAGGCTCAGGGATAGCTCAGTAATATCTTATTAGTTTTCTTGTTTATTATCACCTTTAATTTTTTTCTTGTTTATTTTTGGTTTTAGCGTATAATACAAGGTGTTCACCTCACACTGTAGTGTCATGAAAGGCTATAGTCGGATATTCATTCTATTCAAGCTCTTCCGTAGAAGCTCGACCATATATGGCAGCTGCTAGATTATAATGTTATTCTTCTGCCAACGAGGTTGTTAGGTGGAACTTTATTAGTGGCCTGACGTTTCGACGAGATCGTCTTCCTCAAAGGCCTAAACGTGGCTCAAGGTTTGAGATATGTCCTTTAAACCGCCAAACGCCTCCTCTCCCTAGCGTTTCTGACGGAACGTTAGGGAGAACAAGCGGAAACCCCGAACGAGGGTTTACAATTTACATTTAGAATTTATTATTATTTATTGATTTCTTAATCATTGAAATTTATGGTTTTTTATAATTACAACAATGCCGAAGTTCTACGAAGAGAGAAGTTGGAGACAGCTACTAGTCTTATTACATTTTGTAGGAGCAAACGCATCCCAAGACGTGCACTTTTACCCACTAGGACAAAAGCATGGCGCATCCCTCAGTAGATTATCTGTGCTTTTGTTGACCTTATTCAATCAAACGTCATTGCGTCTAAATTCGTTACTGCCCTACTAAGAAGGATCACTTGAGTGATTTCAATAAATGAGCATTGGACGGCAGTGAGGGGGCGGGGAGGGGGGATATGCTGACAGAAGCGGGTACCCGACAGGAGGCCCGTCGCGCGGCAAGAAGGCAGAGTCAGCGGACGAGTCGCAGCGCGTGATGTGCGATGTAGGACGTACAATGGTACATTCTATTTAACTTGACGCGAAATCCCTACAGTACGCGCTGCGACTCGTCCGCTGACTCTGCCTTCTTGTCGCGCGACGGGCCTCCTGTCGGGTACCCGACAGAAGCTGCCTCATACATACATTCGGGGAACAAATTCTGTATTGAGCTCCATCAATTTCAAACAGGCCCCCATTATTCCAGGGGTGGTTTATGAGCAGAAAACTTGATCAGGAAAGATGAAAACATTGCTTTGTTCTACTAATGACACAACCTTCGACATGACCGTTTTACTCGACGGTCTGAACGGGTTTTAAGAACATAAACCTCGCCACAGCCTAACTCATAGAAATTTTGGAAAGAAGGGGTATAGTGGTGCGCCTGCTGATCAGAAAAAAAGCAAAAAAGGTCAAAAACGGCATCCACCCTCTTATTCGCCGTTGATTTCAAAGTTGGACGAGCTAAGCATAGCTGCTTGCCCTTCGGTGGCCGCTTTTATCCATTTTTCTCTTTACTGAACGTCAATTTGATCCCTGTAAGAAGGTGGTGTACAGGGTATTTTGCACTGTCGGTACGAAGCTGTACGGAGTCGAAATGCGTGGCGTATTTCCAGAGATCGCACAGCCACTTGGCTTGTACGCTTGTAATGTTCAGAAAATTGAGGGATCAAGAGCCTACTTGTAATGCGTATTTTGGTATGGAACGGATTTTCAGTCGGCAGAACAGCCCCCGCCATTTCCCATAGATGTTTAGACCTCTTTTTTTGTTACGACTTCTTCATTTTCTGTAAGCGGAACAAATCAAACTCCGGTCAAGAAATCGATAGAAAGTCTCCAAAGATGGCTCATTTATATTCGAGAACATCGTAACAAGTTGAAACGTCTTAGCCGTTTCTTTTCGCTGAGAATTAATTGGCGCTCGCTCTTGTTCTGAGACGTTCACAAATTCAGCTGTAGTTTTTCGATGATGTTGCGGGCTTCTGCCTAGTGGGAGAAAGAATCACTAGGCTTTTCAGACTCGTTCGCGGATTTCTCCGTTTGGAATCGGCTTAGGGCTACTTTGTAGACATTTGATTAGAGAACTGTTTTTTAGCGCTTTCCATTTGCGTTATTGTAAGTTTTGGGTAGAAAATTTGTTAGTAGCCTGCAATTCGATGTGACCGTTTTTCTCAAAGGCCGAACAGGCTCTGAGTCGACGAAGAAGGTATTTGTCCACTTACCGCAGCTCACTATTAAGATTTCGCCTTATTTTTCCATACTCTATTCAAAAAAGAAGAGGTGAATTACTGAACTACAGTGAGCTCTTTTTAAATTGAGCCGCACCTCAAAAGTCCATCCGCATAATCGCAGCGGCGTTTGAATGCGTAAGGAGGTCTACAGAGAGATCGGCGGAGAAAGGTGTGGGAGAGGTTGAGGAGGGGAGTAGGAGTCGACCCCTCATGTTACCATTCTTGTCTCCTTCAGAGAGGTATTAAATAATAGGCCAGGGGAAAGGAAGGGGTTTCGTACTCTTTTGGTGGAGTATGCATCCGCGATAGCTTTAATGCCACAGGTCGTGATCGGGTGCTTGTTCTTTCGCTCAGTAAGGAAACATGAGGGGCAAAGGACCGCCAGTCAGCAAAAAATGCAAAACAAACCAAAAACCAATCCAAAAAAACGGTGAAATTGAACATTTTATTTTTTGAGTCGCTGTAGTATGAGGGAGAAATAGAGCGTGCCGAGGAGCAAGAAGATACGAGTTAGCTCGTCGTACGAGGAGACGCAGATGCCGGTGTAGTGCTGAACACAAAAATGGCAGCGCGTCGCAGCGCTAAAGGAAATGACTTCAACGCTCTTGTCACACATTTTCGAATCACGCTTCCACTGCTTCTGACTTAGGACCCCTACCACCTCATTCATGTGGAGAATAGTTCTGAGGATCCAAGCCTTCAATGGGTCTTTGTCTTTGTGAACCTCTTCATTCTTTGATTATTACCTCGGAACTGTTCAATAGTTGAACATACATAATTACCCATTAGATTCGGAATTTACAAGTCAGGTTTTTCATATCAAGAATAGAAAAATGAAATCATAGCTTGAATTATTGGCACCTATTTGTCATTTTTTCTTTTCACTTTTTTAATCAGTATGCACCACTTGGCTGAGTTAGTGTCCAAGTTCGACTTCGTATAAATCTTGGCATAGTCCAGAATATGAGAGTGTAGTTGCTAAGCTTCCAACCAAGATTGATAATAACTTTTATTTGGCCGACGTTTCGGTGCTTTCACCTTCTTCAGAGCCTGGAAAAGTCGAAAGCCATTTAGGAAACTACCCGTCCAAACACTATTTCAACCTACAAGAATCATTCAACAGGGTGTAAACTACTAAAACGATGTCATGGAGGGAGATGAGAACGAACCTTTAGAGATGCTGACCAGAGAGGTCCACCTGCCACCCCGAGCTGGTAGTAACGTGGCTTAAATAGGTGAAGCCTTCAGGTCATTTGCTTTAGGGAGTCGGCCTAATAAAAGTTGTTATCAATTTTGGTTGGAAGCTTAGCTACTACACTCTCATATTTGCTGATTTGATTTTTTATGGCGAGTCCGCTGTTTGCTTCAATTTTTCTTCGGCGTCCACACCAATCATTAGGCCTCAATGCTCTTAGGAACACTAAAATAGAAAATCGGAAAAAGTGAGTAGAGGAAAGTACTAGTGGGAATGAAAAAGGAAGAGTCAGGCTCATAAATAAGCAAAAAGAAAGACAGCACAAGGCATAAAGGTAAACAAAAGCAGTTTACAAAAAATATCAACTTCAAAAATAATTGAGAATAAAATTATAATGGTTCGTGGAGAGAAGTTAGAAAGATTGGCTAGGCAAGGTTAGGAGGATAAGTGGCGATGTGAAGGGGCACAGTAAAAATGGACCAGGCCTGTTCAAGGCCACATCGGTGTTCTGTCTTGACAAGGTAAATAAGTGGCGCCCAGGTAAAGCAGATGACCATGTAATGGCGCAATGTTAGCCGCTGAAGAGGAATCAAGAGAAGAGGAAAGAATTCGCTGCCATCTACCAGTAGGAGGTACAAGTTATCAATTTTCTTGCGGGTGAAACTCCAGTTCGGGGGGGGGCACTCCATTTTTTCTCCAATACTCAAGATAAGGATTAGAGGGCTCACGACACGTAATCGACTCATTTAAAGTAGACTTCTGATAAATATTGGTGTAATGGGTGAGAAACCCTGAAACGTTTTCACATTTCCGCCTGCCATGACCCAAGGGAACGGTCCTGGACCAGGAGAAAGGACACCTCCGCAAAGGGCTAAGGGTGCAGGAGCTCCAGGGTGGATCACCTGTGCAGAAAAGTGGATGGGATGTGGGCAGGTAGTGTGGAATGTAGGACATCCACCGGTCCTTATCAAAAGTACGCTCGAAATGAGTCGTTCACTTATTATCTTATCCGTAGTGTTCGATAGCCCAAAGAACTGCTCTCTAGTACTACGGATAAGATAGCAATGGAGTGGCCCCCCCCCAACTGAGTTTTTACCCGCCCATGTTATGTTTTGTTACTACCACCTATCATCTTCACCTCAGATATTTATTGCACATATACGATCGCTGGCGCCTGGGAGGCATTTCGTCATCTTTGATCAGGATGATGAGTCATCTACTTAAGCTCATTTATAAATGAGAGAAAAGATTTCGCAATCACTCTCACCCATTGGTGCTCTTTTTCATCAAAGAAGATGGTTCACTTGGACGTACTGTTGATGCTGCCTGCAATTTACGATATTATTGATCGACTTTTTTGCCAAGGTACAGCATTTTTCACGCTTTCCCAATGAAATTTAGCCCTAGGTGGTCCTCGGAGTGCGCTGGGGCTATGGGCTCAGGGTAGCCGCCATTTAAAACCCATCCATCACACATCACATACACATATGACGGCGCCGATTGTATTACAATGACGGACGACGACGGCGTTGCGAAGCGTTCGACGAGGTGTCTGCCTCACAGGGGATCATTAACGTCCTTACCTGAACTCCCCCTTGAAGAACCTGAATTTGATGCTCTGCCGCTCCCGCCTCACGCGGCTCATAACTAGTTATTTCACAACATATAATATCGCCCGCGCTGTTAACTGGCTCACCTACCACCCCCGGAATCCCTTCCAACCCGAGTTGGCCTTAGAGCTCTTGCCTTCCTCTTTGGGATTTGGAGCAAGCCAGGCCCCGTTCCCCAAATCGTCCCTGCTCTAGCGATTCGCGGCTGTGAAAAAGTTCTAGTCATGCCCCCTGCTTTGGAAGGCGACCTGCACGTCTGCTAGGATGGGGTTGCGTATCAAATTTCATTTCAAAAAAAAACCCTTAGTTGACCTTGAAGACTCTTTTCAAAGAAAAAAAATGAAGTGTACGAAAAAATGTTTCGTTGAACACTTTTGACCGTACAGTAGTACATAGAAGTCAAGGTAACACACAGTGATTAGTTTTTTCAGGTTCTCTTTTATCTCGATTTATCTTTTACCTTTATCTTTTATCTTTTTTATCTTTATCGTTTATCTTTTATCCCTATTTTATTTTCTCCTTTTACACTCCGCTGACATATTTTTTCTTATTCATCTTTGTATCAGTTCACTTTTACAATATATTTATTTTATCTTTTTTGTAAAGGGAGTAATTTAGCAACAGAAATCACTTCTTTTTTTCAAATCTGCTGTAGACCCCTGATGGAGCTTCCTGTTAGTCTATTCTCAAGCTGCTTCCCTTTCTAACATTCTCAACCACTCCCACATTATATTTGCTCCGCAAAAAAAGTGGATATTGCCTAGCACTTGATGGAAGAGTAGAGCCACACGTTCTCCGAATCACCGACAAGAATACTAGGATCGGGGAGCATCACGTTCGTCGTGGCGTTTCTATATTCCCTTGCTCTGTACTTTAAAGGCACAACCCAGGCAGAGATCGTGTGAACGCTTCCCTTCGGTCTGCAGTACAGACCCTAGAGGACAATCACAAATGTGGCGTTCTCGTGCACGGAAACCAACCGATAAGAGCGCTTGGGCCTTGCAAAGTAAGCTGCCCAAGCTGCAGACTTTTTTCTCTTATCAGACTGTTGTCTGGCGATCTCTCATCTGTAGCGCTCTCTCGCCTCTCCTCTCCCGCGCCTTAGCTCATCTCATTGTTAACACAGACCGTTTTTTGGAGAATAATAGCCTTTAACATTTTTTTTTTGTTTGTACGCGTTTTACAGGTTTTTTCCTTTTTTTGCGTGTGGTACTGCGGCGCCACTTCCTTCACCAATACATTCCTGCATCGTGTACAACGAGCCTACACCAATGTGCTCCTGGGCAGGCCTTTTAAGCTGGTAAACTCGCTACTCACTATTTTAGGATTTAGTTCATTGATATCCACAACCCATAGCGTTGCAAAGTTATGAATGCTGAAAGAATGCCCTGAGAGCAGCGAAATTGAGCCATTTGTGGATGTGTGGCTACTCGAACTTTTCGGTTGCATTTCAACTGAATTTGCTAGGGGGCAATTTCAACACCTTCCTAGGACGGTTCTTTCGGCGTGTCCTTTCCGGCATAGGTGTCGGTCAGCCAGCCGTGTCGGCACTGTTTGAATATGTGTAAATTGGATATTGACAAAGGTCGTAGAGGGTCGTATGGTGAGAGCATGCGAAACGATGAGGGTCGATCGTAGAGCGGATTCGAGCCTTCCACAGGTTTATGACATATCGAGACCTCATACCGGGGATATGCGTCCATGTATATACCGGTTCTCTATCGAGTCACTGAGATTCGGAATATTCGTGAGTTTTTGCTGTTTGTCGTTGATGTTTCGTACTTTCTGCAATTAGGGTTATGGTAGTAACTATATATTATGGTAAACAGTACCAAATTCGATCTATTTAGTTTTTTCATTGTACTCAGACCCAAGTATCTGCTCAAATATGACTTCCTATGGTGTTTAGAGCTTCATTATTGGGAGTTATCATTTATCATTGATCACTTCATTACAGGCCCCGGAAGGAATATTTGATGCCCTTCTCGGGAGTTAGATATTTTAAAATAATTTTCAATATTGTTGGGCACACAATAACAACAATAACATGTGATCACAATCGCTCAAAAAACATCAACAATGATAGATTGTGACAAATCCTTCTCTACCAAGCACTTTTTCGCCACTTTCTGGCAGCTTCAAGCTATTCCGCGTCCATAGAACTGAACATTTTCATAATATACAGTAAACTGTTTGGGTAGGGTTGGAGCAGGTATATATTCTAGCCCTTTAGTCTTTACAGATCTATCCTGAGCGGAAAAATTTTATACGGAGACATATTTTAAGAACTTGCGCCCTATGGGATCTCAAAATATTTTATTACTAGTCATCCCACCGTACCACACTTCCGCCTCCGTCAACATATACTGAAAATGAGGCCTCAAAAATTGATTGTTTAAACGTGGTTTTCTTGAGGTACCAGTGATCACAATTTTAGCTGAAATTAATCTTCGTTTTTTTTAACGGAAAGGGTTCAAACCGACTGTTCGTTTGAGCTGCTGGTTGTTCGAACACTTTTGCGCCTACAAGAGGTCTGGCCACACCACCCGGGCCATTTCAGGAAAGAGAGAGATGAGTAGGGAAACGGGCTAGCTTTCATTCATGCTGAGTGAGCGTAGACTGAAAACTAAGTCAATCAAATGTATCGGTCGGTGAACACTTACATACCATCTTAGAATTGTTTATTTTGTAGTGAACCAAAGATGGCGTAGGCTGAGAAGATAATCTCCCAGTCTAGAGATTGATATTCATTTTATGTTTAATTTTTTTAATTTTATTTTTTACTTTTTTAATTCCATTTATTACTTTTTTTGATAAAATTCAAACCTATCAACTCGTATGCATCCAGGGTCAAGCGAGGCGTTGAGGAAAATTTGGAAATACGACCCCCCCCCACCACCCTCCGCCGGAGGCCGAAGTCCATGAAACAACCCTCTTCAAAAGCCGAACTATGAAAGGTTAAAAGCTTGTTTAATTCTCCCCCAAAACTGCTCATAAAAAAGCCCTGCTACCCCACCGCCCACAAAAAAATTCGTTTAAGAAGTACAAAAGTGAAAAAGTCAAAGAATAATCATTATTGATGAGTCCTACCAAACGAGCAAACGAGAAACAGACCAGAAAACGACAAACTAGCCACTAAAAATGGCATACTATGACAACATCTGTTCTTTATTTATTTCCTCCACAAGACTTACCAAATTCTAGTACTACACAGATTGTGGTTCTCAATTTGCACGTAGCCCTTCAGTTGAAAGAAGCTTTTTAACCGCCTTCGCCAGCTGTGTGTTGACTGGACTTTGGCGTTGACCGTGGAGCAGCTTATTTACTATTGAAATTTGAACAAATATTCAAATGATTATAACTTTCTTCAAATATGACGAATTTTCAATCTGAAAGCAGATTTGGAAGTTTTGTGAAGAGCTTTTTCTAATCAGTACTGAAATTACAAAAAGTTATAAGAAATAACAAATTTAGATCAAATAACGAGGAAAATTCGAGACGAGCACGAGTTTTTACACTTTCCGGAGCAATAACTTGCTTCATTTCCGTCAAATTCAAAAAGTTGATACGTCATACAAAACTAGAAGATTTTCTCTATCAAACGGTTGCTAAAGCAGCTTTATACGTCCAGTATTCAAAAAATGGCCACGTTGAGGATTTTTGCAAAATTAACGAGGAAAATTTGTGATGAGTGCGAGTTTTTTTACTTCCTAAAGCCATAACTCCGTTCAAACTCATCCAATCCGAAAAGTAAATACGCCATCATAAACTAGAAGATTTGCTCTATCAAATGCTTACTAGAACTGCTCCAAACGTCCAGTATTAAAAAAACGGCTACGTTGAGGATTTTCGCACGAGTACCGCCGAAAGGTACTTTTTCGCTACATTGGCACTATTTCAACGGCTGTATATCCTTTTAAGGGCGATTATGTACTAAAGTAAGAGCAGATTTGGAATCACTGCTTTTCTCTTTCTAAGAAAAGTGATTGATTAGCGTTTCTCAACTTTAAAGGTTACATGTTTATAAATTTAACCCTGAAGAGTCCGTTAACGCAATGTTGAATGGTGTACACCTCCCTGTAAATGCGCACGGACACTTTCAGAATTCTCTCGATTGTTCCTGAATTGAGGTTGTTTGTCCAAGGAGCCGTAGTTGGAGCGCGCGCAACAACTAGACCCTTTCTCGGATGCGCCGTGTACCTCACATCCCTTCAGATTCGGGGTCTTACTTGAAAGATGAAATATCTCTTGGAAAGCGTGCGAAATTCAGATTCTTTAACTTGTGTGGTGATAAAACACTGAAGTAACTAAGAATTACCGGACGCCTCAGAATCACGAAAATTTTGTGTGGGTGAAATATCATTTTCATTGGAAATCCTCTGGCCTGGCATCGACTCATCCTTGATATTTGTCTTCCGACGGTGATGATCCCACTGCATCAAAATGGCTCGATCTCTTCCACCCAGCGGGCCAATACGACCCCCCCCCCTGCGACGTGTCGAGGATTCCTCAACGCACGCTTGACCCTGGTGGCATCATAAAAAACAACAAAAAGATTCGATGCGAGGTTAAAGAAGAGGGAAATTGGAAAATAATTATTTCCAATTTTTCTCCATTTTAATTTCCAGTTGTCCTTTCATTCGCTGTTTTTCCCAGTAAGTGTCGGCTTTTCAAAATTATCCCATACAAGATTTTACTGAAGAAGTATTTGGTTTTACCCTAGAAACGAAGCATGCACGCTAGTTCCTATACCTTTTCCCCTCCCGTTGGTTGTCGGCAACGGGTAAAACTTTCCATATATTTTTTTATTCATAGCTTTATCGTTCCTTTCTACTGATTGGGAAGATTTTCTAACATCGATTTTCCTACAAATGCATTAGCGCTCACAGCAAAATTGATCTTTGTCCTTGGAAGGAATCGAAATCCAGTGTGTGCAGCAAATTTCCGTTTACAATCGTTCATGTTCTTGATCGCTCTTGTCCAATAGGTCGAACGCAGGCGGCGCTGAGTAGTGCAGCTGGTCAGCGTTTTTGTCTCTTTTTCTGGGCTCTAACAAAGGCACGAAAAGCTGTGTAGAAAGTGCGCGACGCTGCCATGTGATATGCGGGACGAGAGCGTTTTGCACTCGTCGTCGATGCGACAGCCGACCTTACCCGAGAAATTATTGCGCCTGTTAGGTAAGAATGTACCTGCAATTATTCTTCATATTCGAAGTTAGATACAGTAACTCGCTCTGAACTGTTCTTTTTTTACTATTCTCACCAGAAATGTGCATAAATAAGCAAAAAATAAATAAGTGAATAAATAATAATAAAATGAACAAAAAACAATTTGTAATGATTATAATAAAAATAAAAAATAATAACTATCATGAGCTAAGCTATGTTATCTCATCTACAACTGCGCTCATGTTGCACGAATGGGGGAGCTTCTTGTATTAAAGGAAGCGATTACGATAGATCTCAAAGGGGTTTAGAGGGGACGTGGGGGTCTCAATAGTACGCCAATGGCGAAAAAAGCAAAGAAATCCGTCAAAAATAAGCAAAATAACCCCTTTGATTGCCCTTTCATTTTCGACCATGGATGAGCGACGGTAAAGAACGACGTTGTTCGGACGTGTTAACCCCGATAGCCGCCATCATGCCAACAAGCATAGTGTTTTGATTGATAAGGCAATACGTGGGCAAGTTGGAAGATACAGCCGCTAGAAGGGAAATGATCATCCAAAATGAAAAGCCAACAGCAAACAGTCCATCCAGATCATCAACAAAACTAGTGGGCGTCACGTCACTGGGGGCGGGGCGTCACGCGGGTCCTGCTCAGCAACCACAGCACCTTTCGCCGTGGGAGGACCACACATCGCTTCCTTGGCAGCCAAGTAATTGCTCCGTGTGGCGCAGGTTCTCCCCCGATGCGAAAATTCCTTATCGTAATCGCTTCCTTTAAGCACGTTCTTTTACCAGTGGCTTTTATTGTGCTCGACAAATGAGAATCATCTTTTGGTCTGGTAAAATTCAGTTCAAAGTAGCAGTTAGCAGGAGTAGTCATAAAATCACGAGTTCATGTGGGCGGCGTGCGCAGCTTTTCCTAAGCGGCCATATCTGGCCTGAATCTCGATCTCTTCGATCTATCACTATTTTACCCTGGACCTTTTGTCCACACCGGATTGTACTGGAGTTCCTTTTAGGATGAGCCGCAAACCCGCTATAGATAACGCGCAATGAAATTTCAAAGACTTTGCGCGGTATCTTGTTTTGTTTTATGAGCAATTGGGCGCATGCTTGGACGCAACAGCTCGCACGTAATCGACTGCGAAATGACCGCTGTTTTAATGCGAGTGCAATTACATGTTTAAAAGGCATTTGTAGGAGATTGTTGGCCATGTAAAGCGAACAAAAGCGTTGAAATCGCACAATACGTTGAAAGGGGACCCCTTACCATTTTGGCCGCTGGTTTCCCTGCAATGAACACGTATGACAGTAGAAAAGCGACAGGTATGGACGAGGTTATTCTGGTGCACGCGACGCGATTCATGATACAGGACGAGTTGCTTTGTTTTGCCGCCGCTGCCAACACAGCTCGTGTCCAAATCATCAACTGACAACAGTGGGCGCGATGCTGCCGGGGCGTAGGCTTCCGAAGTCATGAGCAGGCAACAGCGAACTTGGTGTGAAAGCGCTACGCGTCGCTTTCGCGGTAGCCATACTCGCGTGGTGCATATGCTTCCGCGATGCGCTCCCACTTTATCGTAATCCCTGCCTTTAAGTCCAGGTAGCTGAATAGATGGTTCTGGTAGTTTTCTTCAATTTACTTTCCCTTTGATTTTTTTCTGTTTCTGCTTTTTTAATCTCAACCTGAACAGTCGAATTTAATGGATTCGCTGAGTAGGAAGCGGTGCAGCCGTGCTGGCGAGGATCCATCAGGAAAAACTTACATATCTTCCTATATAATACGGTCCCCTTCTGTGTATGCATGAATTAATTGTCAGAAGTTATGGCAAGGATGCGCAGCTATGAGCAAAACATCTCCATCAGGTGTGAATCGAATATACGGTCGTGCCGGTTCGAGCTTTAAAATGAGATCCTAGGGGTGGAGCAAATATTGATATTCTGCTTCGTGACAATGTTACCCATTTCAGAAGGATGCCTCCCATCATGGTTCCGAGATGAACGGAAAGACTCACCACAAGCTCTAGAGACCACTGACTCATTAACCAATGAGGTACATTGACAAATGATATTATCATAATTATCCCCTTTTTGTGCTGCTAACCGTCACATTTCAAACATTCTTCCCTGAAAGGTTATGTGGTTCATTGTTTTTAGTTTTGATTAATAAGAGATTGATTAATCTGTTTGCACAGTCGTCACAAATAAGGTTTTCCCCCCGTTTTTAAATTTAAATTCCTTGAAATTCAGTTCGATTGGCTTGACTAAGGTGTCCACTACAAAGTGTTCCTGTAACCATCATAATCACTTCACTGAATGCTTTTAGATCGACGATCCTCCAGAGCTCTTGGATCACAGCAGACCGCCAGAAGTTGATCGAGGCAAAGACCATCACCGATCCTCCCATGAAACCAACGAACTCCACGGAACTGAAGGCAAGCTTAAACTATTTTATGGAAAAAACTGACGATAGAAGCATTATTGGTGCTCCTCATAAGAACAGAGAATCCAGTGTCTATTGGGAAAATAAAAGACTGAATTTCCCTACGCTTGAATT
>MU892074.1:0-13744 GCA_036418205.1 Ostertagia ostertagi
AAATACGGACTGGAACTCTTGAGAACAGGAGAGGGAGAATATGTAGGTCAATCACCTAAAAGACGCAGCTTTGTATGCGAGCTCCTAGCCTCAAAAGCTACGAGAACTCCAAGATAGCAGGCTTTGTCTGGGCAAAACTCATCGAACCTCCTCAGCCTTGCATATCTCTGATTTAACTGCCCTGAGTATCTAACTGCTTAATCTTATCTTTTTCCATAATGTTTCAGCAGATTATTTTTGTTAGGGCGGAAGTGGTGTAGTGGCAAGTGGCACGCTTACCACGCGAGCGGTCCGGGGATCAAATCCTGGGTCGTGAGTCGCCCGGGCCAACCAAGCCTTCCATCCCTCCGGGGTCGGTTAATTGGTACCAGACTTGTCTGGGAGGTCTCATCACCAGCTCTTCTCACGCCACCCAAGTATTTGATCCCACCTAGGTTTCTCATCAGAAGTTCCGGAGGAAAATTCCATAATATAACCGGAAAAGCATTCATTGAGCATGCCTGGCCAAGCACAATGAACGAGCTACAACAAAAATACGAAGTATGCGTGAAGAAATGTACACCAACATGAAACACTCTGTTTCCATCACTTGAAATTCCAGGGCAGGATAGGTGAATAAGGCTGTTTGATACGAGCAGGAAATACAACATTTACAAAATACAAAACAGTGCAAGCAATTCCTATCCTAAACTGTGAGGATAGCTCTATTGCGTATGACTGGTAGTGGTGGTTTGTGAAGATTTCCATTTACCATTCGCGTAGTGTCGGACAAAATGATATCATTCTTGAATAAAGCTTCTACCTTTCAACACGGAAGTGACTTGTTCGGCCAAATTTTCCGATTTCACCCATGTTACATGTGTTTTTAATAATGAATGGCGGAAGCCAAACGAAATTCAATCACACAATCTTTGCTCATTCAAATAAGGGCACCAAGCCATCGACGCGATCGATGGTGGAGCACGTCGCTAATCGTGACGGTGTAGACATCCATGGTAGGTATTGTTGCTTGGAGCCACGGTTCGGGTTCAGGCGCCAAGAACCAGTCTCTTCTTAAGTGAGAAAAAGAGTCTTAGCACAGGAGTCGCGGCACTGCCCGGGCTCAAAACTGTGCGGCAGGGACTAACCAGGAAGGTCTTTCAGGGCGTGACAAGCTTTTTGAAACGGTCTTTTGCATGATATAGGGGCAGATGCGGGAACCACAGAACCATGTTCAATTTTTCCTGAACGGCCCTCTGAATACCAGAAAAGGAGGTCCTAGTTCGATTCCTCGTGGTAACAAATTTTTGCATTTCGAGTTGACGTGCCAAAATTCGCGCAAAATGGAGTTAGAACCAACCAGAACAATCAGAACTCCATTTTGCGCGAATTTTGGAACGTCAACTCGAAATGCAAAAATTTGTCACCAAGAGGAATCGAACTAGGGACCCCCTTTTCTGGTATTCAGAGGGCCGTTCAGGAAAAATTAAACATGGTTCTGTGGTCCCCGCATCTGCCCCTATATCATGCAAAAGACCGTTTTCAAAAAGCTCGTCACGCCCTGAAAGACCTTCCTGGTAAGAACTCTTCGTCCACATGCAATCTTACCATTCGATGGTGTCCTTCGACTGTCGGGACCCCATCCCCTCTATAACGTTCAGCATACGGCTCCAGGGCTATGGAAAAACTAGTGATCCAAAGTTTCCTTTAAATTTATTTGTTTTGAACGATATAGTTTCTTCATTTTCAGTGCATGTTTACTTTTACCTACATACATACATTAAATGTAGGCCCTTCATCAGGGCAATCCCAGTGGGAAGACAGAGAAAATTTAAAGGAATTTTCGTCCCCTAACCCCTTCGGGGAGCATAGCATACGGCCCTCCACAGCAGTAAAGCGCGCAAAAGGGCTGTTGCCTTAGTCACGCTGTTATAGTCTGATTTTGATTGACATGGCACAAATAGTGGTGTTTTTGCTGGCACGCCTGAAATATTCCTGTTTTCGTTGCTATTGCGGTAAAATGGTATAAGAAAAATGTTTTACATGCTGTTTTGAATTTCAGATCAATCTAAATCTGAGTACCATCCTAAATCCTCTTTGGTACTGTTGAAAATCCATGGTCTGGGGTGAGACTTATATATTTCAGCCAGAATATGTTGGTCCAAATTGCTGGTACGAAAATCAACGAGAATATTTCAGATGAAATAGAATTGTTTTTTTTTTCATTTGGGTCAATTTCTTCTGAATCATAGTACGCTTGGTTGCACCCAAAAATCGACTGACCGAGACCTTTTATCTAAAAAAATCAGTTATGCAGGATTTTAACAGGTAATAAAACTTGATATTAACTAGAAGAAGGCACCGCCTGTGTGGGCCCAATTTATATTTTTCCCTCCTTGGTTTACCTCCCTTCGCACGGGACAGTTTTTGATATTACACACTAGGGACCGTCATATGTGTCTAATTATGATGATATTCCTTACAGTAACTTCATCCTCCTTCTGCCACCCGCTTGAGTTCCACTCTGGTATTGCACTGTTTGATGCTAAGGAATGGATTCCATTCCAAAATTCGATGATAGGTCAGCTCTTACTTACCTACTGACTGGAGTTTCTAGCGACTATGGATGTGGGCGCCTCTGACCTCACGATGCCTTGCGTAAGCCCTCATAATCTATGCAAGAAGTATACGGGTTGAGTCGCAATAGCGCAGCTGATAGTTGCGTTGTCTCACAGGCCCGATGACTCTTGGCACAGCTTTCTGTTCCGCCTTTCTGGCTCCATGGCTAGAATGAGGTTTAAATAAGGGAACTCGTCAACATTTGCTATATTCAGATACCGATCTGCCAGCTCACAGTCAGATGAGCGCTTACCCGCGCTGCTTCACTGAGGTCTAATCTGACATGTTATCTTTCTTCTTCTCTGTGCAAACTTTTCATCAATTATAGCCACTCGTCATCGATCGAGAATAGCAAGCAGGGAAAATAGTAGAAAAAACAAATTCGAGCAAGTTTCACTCCTCTGATCTCACTGTCTTTATCACAATAGCCGGGACTTTCTGCATGTGACGCTGGATCAGCTTTTCCCATGAGCAGGTTTCAGACTTTGCAACCAATCGCCAGCGAGCCTCGCGATTGGTCACAAAGCCGGCATCTGTCCCAGCTTGTGCGTAGCTAGCACTTGGTGAGGTATTAGGTAAGCTTTCAGGCCCCTAAGTTGATGACAGCTTTTCGGTTTGGCGCATCAATGCTCACTCCATGCATCAATGTTCACAGAAGTGAATTTCAATAGATGTACACACAAACGCTTTTCTAACAGCAATTTCAGTTTTTCGGTGGCTGACACAATTTCACACATGCAATTCTGTGCCGTCTACTAAGCGAACAAATGCAATTGCTTTTACAGAAAGTCGGGAGGCGGGGGGGGGGGGAATCATTCGCCCATGGTACAAATCTGCAAGCGCAGGTACATAGCTCCAAACTTCCCGATTAAAAGAAGAATACGTTGAATGTCATCACAAAAATAGTTTAATCAAAAAGTCATCTAATTAAACTGTCATGTATGTAGTGAGGATGGGTAAAGTGCCAACTACCCTCCAGAATATAAAAGGAGAAAGGAATCACTATAAAGTACGCCTGGTAGTAATTTAACGTTTTCTGTTTTTTTTGCTTGTGACGTGCATCGAAATGAGTATGCTACTCTTTCTCTTCAGCTAAATGTAAGTTGAGTATCAAGAAGCAGCTCCTAATTCGGGAATGTTCTGCCAATCCAACTATATCTCCTTAGTAACTCATAAAAGCTCAATATTTCTTGAGACAAGTCGTTGGCAGTTTATCTTCACATTCTCTATTACAAGTCAAGAGACGAAGTTAACAATAAACAAGAGACCATCAAAGCCAAAGCTTGGGTGGAGGTGGCCGACAGTTTGGCGGATAGTGCGCGTGGGCGACTTGCCATTTCTACAGGGGGCCAAAAAAAAGAGACACTTCACTCAACATTCAAAACGGAATTATTTACGCGTTGCGAAACCAAACCAAATGACCCCAACTGAATATTGAAGAGCACGTTATAATCTATCAACAAGCTACACAACAGCCTTCTACACCGACGACATCAGAAGATTTTCCCACGGAAGCACTGTGCACGCTACGAAGCCACGAGCTCGATCGAGGCTACCAATAGACATTACGACGACTCTTAACAGCGCTAACCAAAGCGGGCTCTGAGTGAGTCACAGCTAATGTCTCTGGAAAGTACTTCCACAGTAATCGATAAAGCAGTCACGTAGCAAGCCTGCAGACGACGCCGATGTAAGAAAAGCTCGTTTGGAGTGGTCGCAGTGGTGCGGCAGATTGACTTATTATTCTGAAGACGGCGAGAGCAGTGAAAGGAGGGCCTGCCCGTACACGTATTTGAGGTATACTACCTAAAGATATATTCCTGTCGCAAAACTTCATAGCATCGGGTCCTTAAGCGACGAAGAAGTTCGATGATGTGCGCCATGGGCTAAGTGTCTCTTTTTTTTGGCACCCCTGTAGATCGCCGAAGCACACTTTATGGTGCTATTTACGGATCTGTCCCCTTTTCAAGGGCACTTGCTTTGTCACAAGGCATGCTGCCCATTCGTAGACGCCCAACCTTATCGTAGAACCCTCCAACACGCTCCTTTAAGGAATGGGCAATTTTAGAAACCGCCGCAGAGGCCAGCTTGCCGCCAGCAAGAGCATTGACTTTAATGGTCAAACTCCTACACTTGGAAGCCCTCGCGTTTCTCATACCCTCGGTCGTAGTAGTTTCAGCAGTTGGACACCAATAGGAAGGAATCTAGTCAAATTATAGTCCTGCTCAAAGAACATCTACTGATATATGAAGCAGAAAAGCTCCGAAATGGAATCTCGAGACATAAGAATGACAGCGCTCACTTATCAGTCGTCTCTCCCCAAGACCATCAAGCGTCGAGTCTCAACTCCACTGTCGAACCATTGGTCTTCTGATACAACTTCAAGTTCATAAATAGCATACATTATACGAAGTTATACGAACCACGGCGAAAACTGTGCCTAAGCTCCGCTAAATAGCCGCCAAAGCTGAAGTATGCTTCCTTTTTGGCTGCGGCGTTAGTTTTTCTAATCGTACCTCTACCCCCTTTTTCCTCAGGTTTTGTTTTAAGTTGTTTTTTTTTGTTTTTTTTTTTTTCCTTATAAACAGCGCACGATCGGTTGGTCTCATTTATTCTACCGATTTTCGCAGGTGCACTACGGAGCTTCATTCAACGCACCGTGGAATTTGGTGAGAACCCTTAGGGTTCCAAATCCCTGGTAATACGCAATGCTGACTTGGCCGAATGCCATTTTGCTGACGGATAGAAAGCGCTTAAAGGTTTGAAACGCTTGCAGGCCTTTGATAACGACGAATTTGTCGGAACGTTAGACTCAATAAAGATCCTGTTTGGCACAGTACCAACTATAAAACACACAGATCAGTTATTTTTCTACGATGTTTCAGCGTTAAGGATTAATCTGCGAAGGTCGATTCATATAATCGATCGAAAACACGCCCACCCCTCAGTAGAAATGCGATGGTTTGAACTTCCCGTGAAGTTATTACGCTTGTCACTAAGACGAGCCTCCTGGGAGGACCAAACTGGGGTCAAATAGAGGTCTTACATAAGCACAGAATGTCTAAAGAGCGTTGGGTCTCGTGTACAAAACGCTCTATAATATAGTTGGATCTACAAGTAGCTTCAAGTACAATATCGATAATGAAGCACTCAAAATCAAGGGAGAGTAGATCTACCCAATTTGAAATTAAACTCGGGGTGGTTTCTCCGATCATAGATGTCTTTTAAATATCAAAATCCCGTTGTCTTGCACTCACTTCCAAGAACATAGAGAACTCGGTCTGAAGTAGTTCGCTATTGTTGATGGAGCATAATATGGAGCTTATCAGCGCGTGAGTATCAGGTGAATCGTTTTGTTTCCTGCCTTAGGACTTTAACATTATTGCTTTCTGATAGCGACTTACTGCAGAAAGGACCAGTTGCTGTTGAATAGTCAATCGCGAAGGATTGGAGTATACTCATGCCACGGAGAACAGTTTTTCAGAAACCTCACAATGTTTGGAACTGAGAAGGACGCTGAACGGGGTTCGTCGTTTTTGAACCCAAAAGAAAGCTTCAACATTGGGAGGACATTTGATTCTGCCAAGTGCATTTCTGAACGAACCTGACTTTGAGGTCACACAAAGTTAATGCATGATAATTGATAATTGTTAATCCATCATGATGATTGCTAATCCATCATGATAATCTCCCATCATGATAATTGTTAAGCTGATGCTTGCATCTTGTTAGTTTTGCTTGATTCTTGGGTTTTGATAGCTCCGGCTATTTACTGTTGTTGGACGAAGATTGAGAAAAATAGAGGGCAAATAAAATAAGTCTATAAACTGATTTCGAAATTCTTTATCTCGCTTTTTAGCTTTTCAGATGTCGCCAACACATCGTAACGAGTGGATGGTTAGTGAGATGGCAGGCACCCCCTATTCTAGTATAATAAAATGTTCGCAGACTTGTTTATCACTTCACGCTTACGCACTCTTTATTAGCATTGGATGTAGCCTGTTTGACCAAACAGCATCGGATTGCGAAAGCACCACTTTTCAACACCATCAGTTCGACTGGAATATGTACATAAAACCTATTCATGAACACCAAGAGCTGCTAGACAAGTCACATGGGCGCATAGAGTGAAAAGAATGTTGACAAAATTTAGTAATTTTCAGAATATACCTAATGGAAAAACTTCACTCCCGCGTTACCACGAAGCCTCACAGCGATCCATCGCTCGAAAGAAGCTTGCTCTCTCACGGTTGTCCGTTGTCCACACCCTTTGTTTTGAGTATAGCATAGGTACCATGAAAGGCGGTATCATTTCCCGAAATGGAATCACCTATCCTCCAATTTTCCCTTGAGCGCACTACTAGAAAACATAAATAAAAAAAGAAAATCAAAATATCATACTCATAATCTTGCTATTAGTGAATGTGTTAAGACCGTGCTAATCGGTCAAATGTTGCTGTCAGCACTTCCAATAATCCCATTCGCTATTACCCCACTTCCAATAATCCCATTCGCTATTACCATAGAACTTGCTAGTGGTTGCTGCCGAAGTCACGCATTCAAACGAAATCATTCAAATATCACGAATTATCGGTCAGACGACATTCAGATAATCAGAAATGTGCGAGACATTCTATCTACTTCAAACAACATTTGGTAGCCCGTTAGCGTTGAATGAGACATATCATCTACAAAGTTGCCACGCGACGATTCGAAAACTGCTCGCCTAAAAAGGATGAAAAAAGATGCTGCATCGGTGGAACTGACACAATTATGCCCACAATGAGCCGCCGACGTGTTGCAACTTTGCTGGACGATATTCCTTGTTCAACGCCATTCTCCGAGCTGCTGAGTCTTATTTAACATGAATAGAATGTCTTTCACAGTTCTCACAAGTTGAATGTCGTGTACTTCAAACGACCGATAAGGTCGCGACGTATCGGTTTGTCCCATAATTTCTATCCGATTTTCACTTTTTTCTCTCTCCGAGAGTTCTCTTTTCTGAAAATCGATTGGTCAACTATAGAACAACTATCATGATCACTGGTATGTACAAGCAAGTGGATGCAGCTCTCCACACAGTTAGTGGAACTAACCATAAGGGTTCAAGAATTCAGAGGTCGGTTTTGGGGCGATGGTAGTTCCATGATGTTTTTCTCATTGAAGCTAGTGCTTCAGAGCGCTGTGGGGGAATAATCTGATGGTTTAATGACAGGGCCATACGATGGTGTGCTACTGTGGTCCAGCCAGTTCCCCTTGTTTTCCCATTGAAACGTCTGAGTTGTCTTTGCAATGTGATTTTTGGCGGTTTTTTTTGGACAAAGGAGATTTCAAGGCCTTTCGAACCGTTCTCTCGCACTGCAGAGGCAACCTCGGAAGCGTCTCCACAATAACCCTTGCAATTGCCTGCCTGCATACTAGTGCACGTTCCGAATCTGAATATAAGCGGATCCATCGAACGCGTGAAGCTCTATGGCAGAGATTAGTTTTCGGTTGAGATGGTGGATTTGTAGGTGGAGCAGTCATAAAGCGTAGGTTGTTGTTGTGGTGGACTCGTGACTCACCTCCACTGGTGGCCAACACTAGGGGAGGCTTTGCATATGCGTTCGCAGAAAGAGATTTCCCCATGATCAGGGTGCTTCTGGGTCATGGTGGTTGGTGCATACAGTTTCCATGGAGAGTGTTACTTCGGCTGGCGGCCATTCATTGAATCATTTCATGCCAAATGGCCAGCGGTGTGCTCGGCGATGCCTGGCTGTTACCCAGCTATTACTAGCAGTAGCGTCCGACTGCGCTTCTAATTAAAGACGTTTTGTCATAGTTTGCGAACCGAGCGATTCGCTAGCGAGCTGCTGGGTCTGAGCGTTGCGCCAACGAATCCAGCGATGCACCACCGAGTTGAGTAGGTACCAGCACCTCAATAGTGGCAGGACCCAACGTTCAAAGGAAGTCCCGCCACTTTCAAACAGCGTTACTTGGCTGTTTGACTGTTGGACGCTGTTTCAAAGTGGCGGGACTTGACGGTGGACACTGTCTCAGAGTTCCTTCCTCTGAACGTTGGGACCCGCCACCATTGAGTCGCTGTTACCTAGTTCGACTCGCTGATATATCGGTCGATTCGCTGGCGCAACGCTCGGACCGACTCGCAAACTATGACATCGGCCTAATGTCGCAAGGGGTTCTCATTGAGAGTGTCTAAGGGTTACGTACTAGGTCGAACATTGCAGCTCGTACCGTCTTTGTTGATCGAGCCAATATTGCAGTGCCTCATCACTAGCTGGGACTGGGTCAAACATACTGATAGTGTCTACGCTCATTGCAAGCTTCGCCTTTGAATAGTCATTAAACGTAATCGTTCGTTTTGATCGTTGATCAATTTCGTCTACTAGATAGTTATCCCCTTGCGAAATTCAATTTCGAAAATCATCTCGCTGAGAGCCTTGCACTCCTTAACATACTGACATATTTCGTAGTGACACTGGTTTGACTTGAAGAAAACTGAACTTGTACGAAAGTCTGACAGGAACTGTAGAACAACTCCAATACCTTCTAAAGATTTCCTTGAATCACCTGGTTCGTTCTTTTATGCTGTGGTTCTGATGATTGCATGCAGTGAAAGAAATGGATCGCAGAAGCTTCCTGGTAACCAAGAAGTAAGGTTTTCTCTTATCGCCTATTTGTTATAGAAAATGTTTTGTAATAGATCCTATCAACATTTTTTTTGCCCTATTGCATCCATATGACTTGTCTAGCAGCTCTTACCGTTCATGAATAGGTTTCATGGGTGTATTGCAGCCAAAATTATGATGTTGAGAAGTGATGTTTTCGCAATCCAATCCTGTTCGATCAAGCCATCTACATCCAACGCTAACAGCGATTTCGAAACTGTGATGTGAATTGAACAAAATTTGCGAATACTGCACTAGAATAATGGGGGTGCAGGCCATAGATGCCACTAACCACCCAATCGTAACGACGATGAGCGGTATCGGATATAGCGAAGCTCTGCCTCAATTTCATTTTATTTGCGCTTTCGTTCTTCTCAATCTTCCACATAGAGAGTAAGAAGCTGGAGCTATCGACTAATGGCTCAAGCAAAACAAGATGCAACCGTCACCTTAACAATTATTGTTATGGGAGATCGTCGTCACACAGGGGCAGTCCTGACAAAGTAACATTTGCGAAATTTCGACACCTTTGTAGTTATGCTGCATGTCGTCGGTCGAACATTATTAATCAACATCCTTCAGGAGGCTTATTAGTAAATTTCGTCATCATACAAGCACTAGTGTAATATCCGCTTTGCGCTGTGATCACTCAGATCCACCTCAATAGCCACTCTCTTCACGCCATCACAGATACCCGCGGATTCTCCCAGCAAGCCGTCCTTAGGACCGTCAAAACGATGTAGGCGTGACTGTGATGTCAACAACGATTACATCGGAAATATTTTTCAAAAGAGTGTCTGTGGCGAATATAATGCAAACAATATAGCTCAGTTGTGATACTGCTACTACGCACATAAAAGGAAAAAGAAGGGCAAAGTTTTGTCGCAGTCAAAATGATGCTTATTTCCGCAGTGCTGTCCTTGCTCCTCGTTAGGGTCGAGGCTCATGAAGATACATGCGTCTCATATGCTGTTCGCGAAACTTCATGCAAGGGGCGACGAGTTGTCGAATTTGCTACTATCCCAGGTATGATGACAAGTACAGCTTTTCGATTTCGAGAATACAGCGGCGCGCGCAAAGGTCTCGGGTGGAATATGTTTTCTACTGTGACTTTTTTCTATCGAACCAAATCAGTTCACATTTTACCATGTGTTGAAGGTAAGCCTTCTTCGCTCAACTGCTACACCACTTTCAAAAAAGAAAGTGTTGCTAATGAAAAACCTTTCTCTAAACTTTCTCTAAAATTTCTACGGTACATTCAAACTCCAATCGAAACGAGACCGCATGAAAAAAAAGATTAAGTGGATTCAACAACTTTTTGATAACCTTTGCAGTCGTTGAACTCTTAACAAGGCCAGACTATGGAATCAGTTAATGAATACTCTTCTATTGAGATAAATTTTTCAATTCTTCTTCAGGTTTGGTTAGTTTCCCTATTTCTGGCTCTTTTTTTCGGCTGAAGGTTTTCCTACCTTCTTCCACAGTGTTTCTAAGACATATGGAAGATGTGACTATGTCGTCCCTACGTTAAGGGCACACTCTGCTGTCCAAAGCAGGTTTACAGCTGAGATGCGATGTTTGGGTCACTCTATCGCTAGAAGACCATGTCAGTACGGTGCGCTTGCCATACGTGTAGATATGCAGTACCTTCTAAACGCAAAACTAAAGGTATGTGTCCACTTTCACCAAATCTCGAACCCTGCAGTGATCCAGCAGCTTTTACGGACTACCATACCCGAGCCTCCGCCTTATTTCACGAATGGCAGCTGACACTTTTAATCGGGACGTTTTTCTTCAGGACCCCGCACTGGCCTATTGCTGTCGCCGACATCCGTCCTAGATTTTTATATTTTTTTTCAGATGAAGTTTGGGCCCCGTGGGGATCTCTAGTTCAGGCGTGCGTAAACCCATTCCACTCCCTATCACTTCACAGTCGCACAACTTCACAGGACGCGTACTGGTGAGGGCACTCCTATACAGTTAGGTTTCAAAAGGTGTTGTCCGCTCTATAAAGCAGAAGTTTGGTGCGTTTGAGAACGTGCCAGAACACCTGGTCTCGCTGGTGAAGGATATGTACGATGGGGCCAAGGCAGCCATACGCACCCCACACGGCCTAACGAAGGAGGTGGACATCACGGTTGGGGTGCACCAAGGGTCAGCTCTGAGCCCGTTCCTCTTCCTCCTAACACTAGATGTCCTGGTGAAGGGCTCATGGAAGGACCACTGAAGACCATCCTCTACGCTGACGACATCGCCCTGATAGCGGATAGTAGAGAGGAACTACAGGCCAAGGTGCAGCAATGGCAGAAGGTCCTGGCAGAAGGCGGACTACGGCTGAATGTCAAGAAGACCAAGTTCCTGAGTTCTGAAGAGGGTGCAGAGCCGATCATGGACGGGCATGGTGAAAGCATCGAAAGAGTAGAGGACTTCCGATACCTTGGGAGTGATCTGGCGGCCGACGGCAGTGTGGACCAGGCAGTAATGGGGAGGATCAACGCGGCATGGATGAAATGGAGGGAGTCCACTGGAATCCTCTGCGACCGAAGGTGCTCCAGAGCGCTCAAAGGGAAGGTGTACCGAACAGTGGTAAGGCCTGCGATGCTCTACGGCAGCGAGTGCTGGCCCCTGAACAAGAATCACGAAAGGCAGCTTCACTCCGCTGAGATGAGGATGCTGAGGTGGGCCTGCGGCTGGACGCGACTGGATAGGGTCAGGAACGAGGATGTCAGAGCGGTCATGCAGACTGCCCCTGTCCAGCTGAAGGTGAGGGAGCAACGACTGCGGTGGTATGGACATGTGCTGAGAAGACCGCAAGGCCACCCGATAAGGAATGCGATGGACTTCGAAGTGCAAGGCAAGCGACCGCGAGGAGCCCCAAAGAAGAGGTGGAAGGATGTGATCAAGAAGGACCTAGGTGAAATCACGGCCACTGCAGGAGATGCCCTAGACAGAGCGAAGTGGCGACGACTGACAAAGACAGCGGACCCTGCGACTGCGCGGGACTAACGCTAAGGAGAAGAAGAAGAAGAAGCCTACTGCAATGGAGGCTGTGGCAGACCAAGACTGTGTCATATCAGGCTCGAGCTTTAGTCCTAGTGGCCTTCCGACAGACCGCCCCCCCCCCCGCGGAGGCACACTGCGCCCTTAGGCTGTTCCAAATCACAAAACGAATTAGTAACAGTCCTCCCATCCCTTCCAAGACTCAGGCTGAGTGCTATCTCGCTGATAGCGCCAGGCGAGCAGAGCGCCGCGCCGCTGCGTGGTTCCCCCAGCCCACCGCACCAGAGATAAAATTATTGCTTTTCAGTGAAACCATGCATACCCACGTCTAAACTGAAGGATATGATCATGTGGATAATGGGTATGCTCAACAAAGGTCTGGTAAGTTTTATCATATCATATAGCTCAAAGTAAAGTTTGGTCCAGCCAATAAACTTCTGCTGGTCATCAAGAAAGAAAGATTTAATGCTCACTGGGCAGAATGGTGTGAGTACAGGAGTGCGTTTGATGAACTGGCCAGGCGCATAAAGCTGAGCACGAGGAGGACGAGAGTGGTAGACGGCTCCGAATGGCCATTTGTGCTCCACCCTCTCCCACTCGGCGCCTATTTCTACGACCTCAAAAGCTTGCGTGAGCTGCGCGATGTGGGTCATCCCTTTTCCGTTTGTCCCATAAATAGAGCCAACTCGGCTTTTACAAGGGGAAGCGGCGGTGACTTGCGGAAAGATGCACCATAGTTGACTCAAGGGAAAGGGGGGTAAAGCTCTTGGGGGTAAAGCTGGGATAGATCACCTTAGCTATTCACTGGTAGGGGCGACTCTCTGGCATAGTACACTTGAGAGAGGCACAAACACTACTGACCTGTACTTTGCTGAGCATAAAAAGTGAAGAAAGCGACGTATAAGTATAACATAACCTTTCACAACAACTCCGAATGTGTTTGTGCGTGGTGTATGCCGGAAAGTAGTGAAGACCAATCAGCTCAGGACAGTTCACGTCCTTATTCTTCCCCTGAAAATCGCCTTGAACAACGAATGATTCTCTCGCTGAATTCGGAAGCAATTCCTTGTTTACAGATATGGGACAATTTTATAGCAGGCCAGGCCTTATTGAAATTATATTACTATAAAGTAAACGGAACTTATGATGGAATCAAAGTGATGACGTACGTTTTCGTTTCATAATCCGCTACATTTTGCAAGCTGATAGGGCTACTTAAGGTCATATCCGTTGCACAATCACATACCTTTGGAGGCAAAAGTGTCGTTTACAATGTACGGTCTCCTGGCACATTCTGCGAAGGTAAGTCAGCGAGATATTCTACAGGGCTAGGAACTTCATGGATGCTATGCGGCGTCAAAACAGCTCGTCGCTGGCATGTGAACTTTGTTAGACCATTGAATGAAAAGTGTTGTGGCACCGAAATGACCTCAACTGGCACTAAGAAAAGAATGCGTATTGGTGGCTTGAGCACATTC
>MU892075.1:0-13113 GCA_036418205.1 Ostertagia ostertagi
GAATACTCTGCTGAGGAACTCCCGTCAACGACAGCAATCTCTGCGAAGAAAAAAGAGCCGAAGTCCGACATAGGCAAAATGTCTTTTTTTTTGGCCCCCCCCTGTATATGTGAGGAGCCTAAGCTTCCACAATGAAAACGGATTTCTATCACACACCTTTGATTTCTGGAGTCTTCGAAGTTGTTGAACAAAGGGAACATGTTCTCTCAACTTCTGCTAGAAAAGCAGGGAAATCCGCTATTATCAAAAGCTCAACCCAGACAAAAGTCTGGAGAAGGAGTCCCGTTGGTCTGTAGTTAGAATCCTAGAGGACAATCACAGATGTGGCGCTCGCGTGCATGGGAACTACCCGTCAAGCGCTCGGACCTTTGAAAATTACCTGTGCAGCTACCATGTTCTTGGTCCGCAGCACGCTGTTGTCATATAATATTGTGTTCTCTCGCCTCATTCTCTCCTCTTCACGCTCAGTCTCTGATAGCCTTGGAACAGCCGCCTTACGAAGGTGAGCATGTCTTTAACCTGAGCGTTCTCGATAGAGGGTATGGTAAGTATATGTACCAAGCTGTGGTATGTATACCATGAAAAGCTGAGTTGGAATGGTGCCCCGGTAGCGTAACTGGTAGCGCACTTGCCCGGAAGCGAGAGGTGCGGGTTCGAGTCCCGCCTGGGGCGAAAGTTTTGTTCACAACCCAGCATTCTTGTGAAACATTCGCAAGGCGAACTGCGGCCAAAAACAGCAGTTAACAAACAAAAACAAGTTTCGATGGAGTTTCTATTTTTATTTCTGTCGGGTTTCGCACCAATAGTTTCGTATTCATGTGCAAGATCCACACCAATTCTATCCTAGGGCATGCCTCGAAGAATCAAGAGCTTTGAACATGATTTTGATTTGGCGTACTCCTCTCTATTCCGTGGTGTAGTGGCAAGTGGCACGCTTACCACGCGAGCGGTCCGGGGATCAAATCCTGGGTCGTGAGTCGCCCGGGCCAACCAAGCCTTCCATCCCTCCGGGGTCGGTTAATTGGTACCAGACTTGTCTGGGAGGATAAAAACACTGACTTGTCGGCTGGCCCCCGCAAGTCATTGGAAAGGGGTTGATCAACGGCGAATGCTTTATCCTTTATCCTTCTATCCTCTCTATTTCGATGAAGAAAAGTGCTCAGAAACCTCGAAGACAGCAGAAATTACATTGCAACTCTTAAATATTCTAAAAAAAACTCGCCAGAGTTTTGTGTGCCATCCCCAGGAGTTCCATAATAGGATTTCGCAGTGAATCTGTGGGAAGGCATGGTGTAACTGAAAGAGCAATTCTATTTTTGATCGATGATCCTCACTAACGGATATGACAAAATAAGTGATTCACTTACGCTCTTCGGTGTTAACATTCACCAGAAATAGGAGCAGCGCTGCAAAACCAAACATCATTTTTGGTTGCGTTCGTTGCCCGAACGTCATTTTATACAAGTACAAAGATTGCATTTCAGCCACATCTGTTTGTACATTTCATCTATGTTACTAGATTCGCTTGCGAATCACTTTCATACCATTATCTTCCTTTGCAGCGCTCTGCACTGAACACATAAGAGCAGAGAAGTTGATTTTGGTGCTCGACCGGTAGTATGGACCCTGGTTTCAGACTTTTGAAATGGAGGTTTCAGAAGAAGAATTTCTAGAGGAATAGTCAAATTCCATTCAGGTTTACTCATGAATAAAAATTATTTTGAATTATTAAAGCATGCGATAATGTCCACACCAGCCACAACTTCTCATCTCGACGCGGCTACCTGAGTCGCCGCCATTCTCTTCGCACTTTGGAAATGGAGGTTTCAGAAGAAGAATTTCTAGAGGAATAGACAAATCCCATTCAGGTTCAGCGTCATGAATAAAAATTATTTTGACTTATTAGAGCATTGGATAATGTAATTCACGAAGAACTACTCTTCCTCCAGGTGGGTGTCGCTGAGCACACATTGAGTTTTTCGCTCTTACTCAAGACGAAGACAGAGCGTGGGAGTCGGAAATTCCTTGTCGAGGCGATATCTATGTACCAGTGTCTGTCACCCCTCCTTTTTTGGCATATACTTACTATTCACCTGATTTTTTGGCCACACACACCCAACTGTCAAGGTCTATGCTGACAATATAAAAGTAGGTTCATGATGACACCCATAGCTCCATCATCAGGGCTTGAAGCAATAACCTCAGATGAGGTCGTGTCTGAGTATTTGTGAGTGGGATAGAGTACAACATGATTACCAAGGGCCGTTGCGGGGTTTGGAAGTGCGCGACATTGGCGCTACATTTATCCTCCATCTTTCTTGTTTCCTTGAATAAATTTGATTCGTCAGGTGAAAAAAACCTTCAATGAGAATAACTGGCAGCTCAGGAGACTTTTACACTAATGCTCAGGTCCGAACAGGTCGTTCTACCTGAAGCTGTGATGATCGCATTGGTGGGTTGGAGGCTGAATCGTTAGGGACGTCCGCCGCACGTGTGCTTGTGCTCGTCTAGGAGTGACGTTATATCTAGCGTCATCCGTTTTTGAGTAAAATATAGCTTTTTCGGCTGCTTCAGCCCTTACAACGCTGTAACTTGCCCGAAATATGCATTTTGTTCATTTCCTACAACTGACGACAGATCTCACCTACCATTTGCTTCAGTTCAAGATTTACCCACACTCAAAGGGAATATTTCGCGGGAAAACCATGACTCTATTTCAGCCATAAATCGTTGGCTTGAGACTCATTATCCACCATTAGAATGAAAAGAACAAATATTGCTTTTGTTTTGGTGCAAAATTCGAAAAATCGAAAGGCTGCTACGCGTTCAAAGTGCCCACGGACGTCTTTCACAAATGCTGGCGACGGGGATGCTTCCACTTGGTTCTTGGAGTGCCTTCACTAGAAACTCTTTTTGGCCTTTAACCTATTGCATTCACATCTCACACTTCTACTCCTATCCTATCCATCATTGACTTTGTCTCTATCTCCAGAATCGCACGCTTTCACCCGATTCTTTCATTGCGTCGCCTGGTACGTAGCCGCTCCAGGACGGACTTCTTTCCATGCCTCGCCTTTGGCTCCGCCCGAATTACCTTCGATGTCCATAGCGTGTGGCTTTTTGGACGTGTTTTTCTCTACGTAAACCGAATCTTCATGCGTGAAATTTTGTGTGCTGTTTCCAGTGTTCACAACTGACACATTCATGTCAAAAAAGAGTGCAGGGGAATTTCCGCAATGGATTCCTTCAAATGTGTTTTGCTGAATTAATGTGATCAAGAATTGTAAAAACGCGCCGCTTTTCTTGGTTTTCTACCCGTGCTCCACTAACCACCCCTCTTTTTTTCTAATGAGCTGCTTTTTCAGGCTCCCACAATGCCTAAGCAGTCCGATTGTGCCCGCGAACCGTTGAAAACACACTCAAGGTGCCCGCGAACTGTGCTGTGCTACAAGGAATGTCCTTCAGGTCGCCATGGCCGTTCTACATGAGATGTATACCACTCTATGCATTCTGACACGCTGATTTCGAAATCTGCCTTCCAAATCTGCTAAACGACTCTCCGAACGGAGTTATGAAGCGTAATAGCTCAGTGGTGATGGTCCGGGGTGGCAGGTAAAAGCTCGTAGGATCGGTTCCTTTGCAAGTTTGTTGCTTTGCTTTTGTCCGCAACACTTCTAGAGACAAAAGCAAAGCAACCAATTTGCAAAGGAACCGATCCTACGAGCTTTTACCTGCCACCCCGGACCATCACCACTGAGCTATTACGCTTCATAACTCCGTTCGGAGAGTCGTTTAGCAGATTTGGAAATCAGATTCGTGTCAGAATGCATAGAGTGGTATACATCTCATGTAGAACGGCCATGGCGACCTGAAGGACATTCCTTGTGAGTTCGCGGGCATCTATAACTCGGATAATACCTCATTCAATGGCATCATCAACCATGTCAATACCGAACCAACTGGCGCCGGCGCGTTCGCTCGTGCCGCGCCCAAGGTGGTTAGGCAATTGTATGGCAGCCGCTTTTCCATCGATGAATTCGCCTTGGAGGACCCAAAGAAAGATGATGATCATCGTTGCAAGACGGTTGAACAACCGCTTCATAGTGATTAATTCTTGCCACCAGGTTGGTGATTTGTTTACCATTCAACAAGTGGCTTTTCATGATATTTCAATAGAGCACGAAGTAAGCTTAAATTGCAAGATAAAAGGATAAGGATAAAGCATTTGTTGATCAATCCCTTTTTGGGATGCGGCACGCATTCTACTTCCATTTGTACATTCGTAGTGGCGTTTGAATGCGATGTGGCCTATACAATGACTTGCGGGGGCCAGCCGATGTACAAGTCAGTGTTTTTATCCTCCCAGACAAGTCTGGTACCAATTAACCGACCCCGGAGGGATGGAAGGCTTGGTTTGGCCCGGGCGACTCACGACCCAGGATTTGATCCCCGGACCGCTCGCGTGGTGAGCGCGCCACTTGTCACTACACCACTTCCGCCCTTGAAAGGTGGTTGGCCAAAAAATTTGAAGGATTCGAAAATCTGAATAGAAATTCGGAACTTCATTTCAGCTCGAGTTAGACAGGCCGCGCTCCATTACTGGCAGCTACGGAAAAATATTAGGTTGTCTCATAAGTAGTGGCGCATTTTTTCAAACGGAAATTTTTCTTGTGAACCTCTAATGTTTTACAATGTTTCATATACCATTCGATAGGAAATTATCTGCTCTACAAGAAGGTATGTACCCTTTTTTTGATTGTTGCAAATTGTTTGAGTTTTAGGCATGCAAAGTGGGAGCTTCAGACGACGAATTTTCGCCAAACCGACAGCTGACCTAAACTTTATACTTCCCTAGAAGAAATCAATCAATAATGTAACTATAACTTACTCATAACCTCTACTAAACATTCCACATTTAGGTTCCCTAAAAGCTTGTCTCGTTTAATTTTGAGATTTAGTTATTCCAGTGCAACTCGGTGGTTGCCTGCCGGCTTTTGTGGCACTCGATCCTTGGTTGAAGGTGAACAGCAGAAGGTGCCGGAAGTGTTCCTTTTCGTCGACTTGACATACCACCATTTTCTATGCTGAAACTCGAACAGGATTGAAATCAAAACCAAATTCTGCATGCGGGTAAGTAGAGCAGAAGAAACGCTTCCTACAGGTGTATAAAGTAGCGTCAATACTGAGGAATTGGAATGGAAAATATCAGTCTGAAGGAAGCCCTATGGGTTGACAGGCAACCACCGAGTTGCACTGGAATAACTAAATCTCAAAATTAAACGAGACAAGCTTTTAGGGAACCTAAATGTGGAATGTTTAGTAGAGGTTATGAGTAAGTTATAGTTACATTATTGATTGATTTCTTCTAGGGAAGTATAAAGTTTAGGTCAGCTGTCGGTTTGGCAAAAATTCGTCGTCTGAAGCTCCCACTTTGCATGCCTAAAACTCAAACAATTTGCAACAATCAAAAAAAGGGTACATACCTTCTTGTAGAGCAGATAATTTCCTATCGAATGGTATATGAAACATTGTAAAACATTAGAGGTTCACAAGAAAAATTTCCGTTTGAAAAAATGCGCCACTACTTATGAGACAACCTAATAAATGGATCTTTTACCCACTTGGTTAAACAACTTAGGAATCTGTATAATTTTGATTCCGTCTTGATCATTGAAGAAGACTTATGTAGTTGTGTGGCGCGGAAGACGCAACACTAAAAGTCATTTTCGTCGAATCTGTTCGGCAAACATTTGTAAAAACCGTTCATTGACGTTCTGGAACTGAATATATGGAATCTTCGTACGTGTTCTGTACTTATGTATTTTGCTTGACTCTCATTAAAGGGCAATGTAGTGCGTCCTCTAACAGATGAAGTTTATTCAATGTCTTCTGATTGTGCAACTAGATTTAATGTACACATTGATGTCTAGCGAACGTTAGTGTTCAAATACAGGATTTCTGCTGCAGAAAGACCTGATAAACAGAGCTAGGCACTCGGATACTGTCGTTTTTTGAGGAGACTAGTTGCTCGATCTGTACGAACGAATGTGTTCTCTGGAGGAAGACCCCAAATCGAAGTGGCTACGGTCAATGTTGTGTATATTACGGAAACTACATTTGAATCGCTGGTTCTGAATCTCAGAGGCAGCAGTTGTAAGACCAATTCTTTGCAGAATTGCACCTTTGCTTTTTCACTAAAATGGCTGAAAACACATTTGTGATGTCACTTCATTCAAGCTTGCTCATAATTGCCTGCCCAAAAAGTTTGAGTGGCTCATCAACAAATGACATCAAAAATGGACTTGGATATCTGATTTTACCTCACCTTGGAAGGTGGATATCCCCCATCCATCAAATTCTCATCGATGCTACCCTTGGAATAAAATTACACTGCGCCGTTGTTTCATAGAGGAGGAAAGGTGTGTCTGGCCTCAGCGTTCCGGCGGTCACAAATATATGGTGCGTTTCATAATTATAAGGTCACCCTGAAATTTTGCATTTCTGGAAGAAGCAGTAGACTGGCAATTTTCCTTGTATCAGCAGCCGATTCCTTATCATAATTAGTTCTTACCTCTCCATCAAGGCAACATCAAATAGCTTCCGTGACCTACTGGAATTGAGATTCCAAGGCACCGACCATCGATTCACTTCGTGCTTCACGGTTGCTTGTTCAGCTCTTGTGTAGTTCCTAACTGGCGTTTATCCGCATTATTCTTCATGACAAAGATGCCCCTGAGATGTTCTACTAGAATACGACTAGAACTTCAGAATAATCTGTTCAGTTCATCTGGGTTTCGAGAGAAATGCTGCTTCTGGTTGAGTGACCTACATGGGTACCTGTGCTGTTCTGTATGACTACGTAGGCTAGCCGACTTCATCAGCTCAAGGAGAGGTCAGATGTCCTCGCAAGGCTCTATGCTAATCTTTGGAGTCCATTATGCAGTTATGGAAGCGAAATTTTGACACAACATCATTACAAAAAGCACCCACACCTTTCACATCTCCTTCACTAAAATTGCAAGCGCTGAAGTGAATCGGCCACCTTCGCTAAAAAGGCAAGTGTTTATATCTACAAGATTTATTAGTATAAAGCAACTTGATCCGGAAAAATTCAACCTTACTGAAATTAATCTAGCAGTGTGATGCGATGCTCAATTTCTGTCTAAGTTCAACTTTACGGGTTGAAGTTGTGCCTCCTCGTAATGGAGAGTGAGCCATCGGACCATCTTTGTTGCTTCCCTCACAATGTTGCTCTTTATTTCAACGCTCTCCAGCTCATGCCTTTTTGAGACAGAAACATTTACAAGCGACAGTGATTTCAAGAGGAAACACTTTTTGGGGAAGCCCTCATGACTCTTCTCTAACCATTTATATGGAACTTTGAGCATTTCGGAACTTGTAGGATATCTGGAGGCATAGCGGCTCTTCCATTATTATGGATAAGGATTTTCCGAACTGCTTTGCAAAGACTCACGAACCGTGCCGAGCACCATGAAATGCATAAACTTTACCTTTTCTTCAAAAGGCGAGTACGAAACATTCCATAAATTTAGCTACTGGGTGTGTTTGTAACAAACATTCAATTTCACAGGCAGGTTGGTTGTTTCTGATAATGTAGTATTCATTTTCACAGGGTGACCTTATATTATTATGAAACGGTGCAAAAAGCAAAAAAAAAATTATAAAAAAGCAAAGGAAGAAAAGCTGCTCAAAGTTGCGATACAGGGGTTATTCATAGTGAGGAATCAGCTGATGATACTAGAAAAATACCCATCCTGCTGCTTTTCCTGGAAATGAAAAATTTCAGGGTGACCTTATAATTATGAAGCGCACTGATATTACACCAGTTGGCGTCGCACGCTGTTGCGCGCACAACACAGTTCTGCGGCGATATGGAATGGTGCGGTGTAAAAACTTCTTGAATTTGGCCCAATACACTACGAATATTTAACTTCTAAGCTATATTCTATCCGCTTGTTCCGTACGTGTCCACCGATGGCATTGACCTTCCCTATTTTGCTCAGCGATGGCTTTTGACCAACTACTGCCCGTTTTTGACCATTTCTGGACTGCCTCTAAACCGTTCAAAAAATCTCGTGAAGAACTCCGCATAATTCGTTTCATGGCCCACCTACTTTTTTCTTTCTCGCCAAGCTATCCCTCCTCTCTCCGGTATGTCAAAAATGAAGAGGTGCACGATGTATTTCCATCCCTGGGCCTAACAATATATTTGACGGCAACCCCATTTTGGTGCACCGCACACCATTAGCAATGTCAGCAACTTCCTTCCCTTCGCCCACTTTGTTCCCAATCCATGGAGCTCTCTGGCATGTGTTGGAACCAAGTTATAAGTGTGGCAACAAATCCACCCACTCTGCTGCGTGCAACAATAGCAGATGGCCTCCTTTCCATCTACTTCATTTTTTCCGGTTTCGGGATCTTGAATCAATTATGTGAAATTTTGGTAAATTTGACCACTTTAATGCATGCCGCACACCAATAAAACTGTCGGCTTCTTCTTCGCAGACTTCAGCCAGCTCTTCTCGATCTCTGCAGTTTCCTGGAACCAAATTATGTTCTGGTGAGCCAATGCCGCCATTGTGCACTTATCGAGATGTTACTTAGGCTCCCCTTCACAACTAGCCCTTTTCCGTCAATTTGCGACTCTTGAAAGCGAATATACGTTTAGCGACAAGAACTACGCCAACTTCGGTGATTCACGCCACAAACAACAGGGCCTACTTCCTAACAACCTACTACTTCCCTTTTCAATCTATGAAAATTGTCAACGAGATTATGAGTTTTTGGTCAAACTAGCCAACATTAGGCATGTCCACTCAACCAGCCGGTAGTGATCTTTCGTTGTCGACTCGATGCACGTTTTTCCCAGTTCCAGCACTTCTTTCGAACGAGTTTAGCTTTTTGGTGATAACTTCGACCGACATTAGTGCACGCACACACGCCATGGCAGTGACTTCATCGATAGTCAACTCTAAGCCATTTTCTTGGTACTTTTTGGTGTTACGGGCCTCACTCAAGTCAGGATATAATGGGAACACCTCGGACATTCCTACGCCAATTTTTTTTCTTCTCTGTAGGTTTTTTTTTCCAAATCAAGTTATGGATTTTTTTAAAAGCGCTCTTCGTAGAGAACGCCTCGCCCACAGAGGGTGGGTCTCCTTAATTCGATTATGGCTTAACAAACCCCTCCACCAATTTTTTCGCCAGTTTCGGGCTGTTTAAAATTGTATTGACTGGTCGCTGTACCGCGCATTTTGTATGAACGCCCACACTTCGCAAACTGCCCACCAACCACTTGATCCAGTCTCTCCAGGCAGATCCCTAGAAGCTAGGGAACTTTGTGACAGTTAATACAGGACGACAGACAGGCGACAGACGAAGCGCTTCATAGTAGGTAGGATTTTTTTTTCAAAGGACGCCCAAGTTTATTTGTGACGGCAGTACTAGTAAGGATAACATAGCGGTTGTGAGAAAATGTCTGACCTGCAAACCAATCTCGTTACATCACACAACTTCCTCTCCACTCTTGTAACGTGCTGCGAATTTTTGCATTGTTTGGTCCCTTACTGTTTCACTGTTGATTTCCAATTTTATATTTTGATTTTGATTATTGCACATTACTTATTGTGTATAGGTGTTGAAGGGAATGAGTCTATGGTAGTTCATTGTTGATGGTGTGTTTTACCATTGTTTCGCATCAATGAGAGTAACACTCTTGTAATGAATCAATTAACTCAGACGATTCATTCCCCTATGGTGTTAGATCGCCATGCGAAACGCTAATCCTTGAATTACCCGTTCACTAGCTTACCGCAGTGGGCAGGATGATAGAGGACAGATCGTTTAGAAAGCGCGAGATTCTTCCTTCTATCAACCACAACCTTCAGTAGACTTCGTATTTCAGAAAGCCAACACAGTGGTCCACAAGTCCTGAACTTTCAAGAATGTAATGAACTCCATTGCAGACGCATAGAGCAGAAAATCATTTTCGAGGTTCCTCTATGCATGTCGCTGATTTTTCCGACTGAGATTGACGTGTAGTTCAATACGTGACCACTTTCAGTATGTTTCTTGAAGGGATCGCACATTCCACACATTAGTATCGAAAGTAGAGAATTCTGCTGCAGGCCGACGGCTCAACTGACAATTTGCCCGGATCCGTTTAGGTAGTGAGAATTTTTTGTAAAATTGCGAGAAGTTCATTTCAATTCAGCGTCAAGGATTAACTTTTCGTGGAGAGTATACTCGATATCGGTGAGTTGGGGTGGGCGTGTCACCGGAAGTGACGTGCACTTGATAGAAACTATGTGGATAGGTTTCTTCCAACATACATTGCTGGCTATCAGCAAAGCATGCTGGCAACAGCTTATCCACGCACTTCTATCAAGTGCACATCACTTCCGGTGATACACCCACCCCAACTTCGGATATCGACTGTATTTTGTTTGCTGACCCGCCCTTCACTAAACTACTGTGAGATGCCCTTCCCTTACTCCTCTCCTTTCGCATGTACAAACGAACGGTTGTCTCTTATTCAGTATTTGTTAGTCACTGCATGGCATGAAATGAGAAATTCTGGTCAGTGGTTTAAGTTTCTCATGGTCAAAAAATTTTTATTAGCGAAGATCATCTTTGTCAAGTGTCAAGACACTTTAAAAACAAAGTTGACAGAATCAGACAGTTGATCGAGGAGGTTTGAACAGGCATTATACTTATGCAGCGTCCGCCAGCGCATTATTGCCAGTGTCCATCCAATCGTGCTCTTGATACATCTGGTTTTTAGGCAATGCTTATCGAACAAAATCGTGAAAGAAGAAGGCGAGGAGATGAATAACTCTATCCTATCGAAGAATACCAATATTAGGAAAAAGATGTATTCACGCCCGCTTTTCACAATTTTTCTCATCGGTCGCCTTGATTAAGAGATAGAGTAATGCGCGGTACCGGTGACCTGCTCACAAAAGCATTTGAGAAGTAAGATTGACCAATTATTCAATGTATAGGCTTGCTAATAGCATTCGCGCATAATAAATAGGCTGCAAAAATCCTTCTTGCCTCTATTTTGGATCGAGTAATTATTTGTATAACTCAAACCATGCACACAGGCAAATGGCGGCAATGTAATCATGCTGCAGTGAAGACACTGTTGCAGAATTTGGGTAGTGGCATTCCAAAATCAAGCAGCATCCATTGGACAGTTGTCCAACACCGAGTGGAAAAAGCAAGAGGCCGTCCGTAACCTAAGTGAAGTCCATTGTGTTTTGGGTATTGTACGAACGCGTACACTAATAAGTCCGTGCTAGTTCCATGCAGAGTCACGGCAACGGACAAATTGGTATTTACCAGAAATGTCAGTTCAGAGCGTGACACACATTTTAATTAAGCTTCTTTCTCGCATGAGCATAGAGGCACATACAGAACAACACAATATCTAATGCTTCCGCTTACTAACCTCAAACGAGCCATGATGAATTTGAAAAAAAACGTACAAAGATATTCGAGCGGTTGACAACTCCTCCGGGATAGCCAATTACTTCCTTTTAGGTTGGACTTACGAAATTCGACCCCCAAAGAACATGTGACACTTAAGGATTACATTTCTACACTTACCATCAGTAACATTTATAAGTATTCTTTGACTTCAAAATTGATGAAGAAAATTGCAAAACCAGAACGGCACCGAAGAGGAGCCCAGTGACTCAATAGTCACGCCAGATGCCGTCAACGGTATAAAAAGAATATTATGTCCGTAATCAGGACACTGAATAACTTCTAAATCCAAAATTTCAGAGGAAATCGAAATTTTGATCAACTTCAAGCTAGTCCAGCAGTCGGTCCAGCTCAACGCCAGATGATTTGATGGCGATACCCTTGTCACCATGCTCGAAAGATGCGAAAAGTTATCCCATACTGGAAGCCGTGCAGCTCCACTCCTGGGGTCGTTGCCGCGCCGTCGCACGCGGCAATCGACGCGGCGAAGGCGATGTGGTGGTTGGATGTGGCGGTGTGGCGGGTCGCTCGGCCCATCGCTGGCATTTTGCCAGGTACGATCGTTACTGCTATTATTTTTAGACCACTACTGTTTTACTAAAGTACTGTAGGTGAGTTTGCTAATTCTGAAGTAATTGGAATCGGAGAGGTTGTGTTCCAAACGATATGGTTTGAGCCCTCTTCCACTCTTTTTTGGCTGTTGGAGTGGAATGTTCGTTAATTTTATCGATTCGTTACTGCCGAATGAGCAACTTAGGCGCTGTTTGAGTGACCTGTTTAATTTGACTGACCCCCTTTCTCCCCAATGGCGTGAAAGAGAGTAGATCATGCAGTATGTTCACATGACGCCCATACTACATGACGTTACCACGCAGTTTACTATGGTTCGTTCATTTAGACTGTTTCAGAAAGTTCCAATGTTCTCCGCAGCTGGTTTCTTAATTTCCAAACTTAATTTCTGGCGCTCATGTCCATGGGAGACATCCAAGTAAAAGAGCCACCTTGTCACTTGACAATCATAATATAAAGGGCTGCAACAGTGGACAACAGCGCAACAGATGGACGAACACAAAACCTCCACATCGCGAAACCGCCGCGCACGCTGCGTGCGACGATGAGCTGACCCAAGGAGGAGAAACGCTACGCACCCTTCCACGCTAGACAATGAGAGATATCCTAGCTGGTAATAGCCGACAGGCCACGCATGATGACTACATCGCTAGGTTCCCCTCCTTGTCAAACAGTGGCAGGTTGAGCTCCCGTCCTTGCCACTAGCAAGGCCTACTCCGGCTTTGAAGAACGCAAGGAAGTTTGGACCTGTCCTGCGGGAGAGAGAACCTCGATTTCTTCATTAATTACCAGGACGTACTCCAAACTTGACCCGTCGAGCTAGTCTCCCAGCCTTCCCGCTACGCAGGATGGGTAATATTACCTATAGCTGACCCAGTTTTCCGAGGCCACGTCAACATCATGTTATTTTGGAAAGCTTGATTACAGGAGTGAACGAATGTGCTCAACCACCAATACGCATTCTTTTCTTAGTGCCAGTTGAGGTCATTTCGGTGCCACAACACTTTTCATTCAATGGTCTAACAAAGTTCA
>MU892078.1:0-12882 GCA_036418205.1 Ostertagia ostertagi
AATGAACAACTGGGGCCACCGTCCGCTGTCTCAATTCGAAAATGCTCACGACCCTCCCTTCAAAAGGGGAAGTCTGGAATCGAATTGGCTTGTAATTGTGCTTGGAAGTGACACTGGACATGTGCAGTGCAACGCCAGCAATTAACGGGAAGAACGGAATGAAACCGTCGACAAGACCGTGGATACCTCCTCCCCCACCTCAAGCAGTGAATTCGATGTGTTTCTGAAAGAGTGGCACATTCAAATTATCCACCAAAATTTTCCCCAATCTAAAAATGCAATCCTGGGGTTAGTCCATAAGGTCTCTCCCTGTTGAAGTGCAAATTTCGAGATCACGGCGACTCTGAAAGCCCGGAGGCTTGCACGGTTAATACGTAACGCTTCACTTCCAGCCAACTTTGACTGCTCACAACTTCCTTGGCAGGTTCATTTTGCAGTTTTAGTTTCCATATTTGTAATCAGCGTTTGAAGCTCTATCGATATATCTGGGTCTCATTCAAAGTTCCATGGGAAGTTGAATGCCTTTCCTGGTTAGTGCCTCAGCTTTGTTGAGTTGTGACACCAACTTTGTGCATGCCCTATGCTTGCGCATCACTCCATACTTCCTGTCTTTGGGTCTCGGTATCACCACCATCAGCCTTGAGTGAATCCCTAGACGACTCCCTTCGGACGGGGGTCGTTTGGGGAGAGAAGTCGTGTTTGTTGAAGTTGAAATGGTCGTAGGGAGAGGGGCTTAGCTTCTTACGGGTTATGATGCTCTTGGCGATAACTTCGCAAACAGGCGTGAAGTGGAGAATGTCAAAGCATTTACTCTAGATCTCCTTTTAATCGCATATGCCTCGTTCCTCGATTGGTTGCCGTTTCGAGGGGAAATGGGGGTGTCGTATGTCGATGAGTTTCAGAACCAAGTACTATAGAAGCAAAAACGGTGATGAGATGGCGGCGGTGATCGTGAGGTTTGCATTGGGACCTTTCTGAAAGGGGAAACGAGGAGTCGATGGAGGGAGTAGGAGCTCCTCTTCATCGAGAAGTACGAGCGCGACAGTTGACCCTGGTGGGAGGTATGACCTTCTGAATGGTAGTTTAGTTTTTCGCATTTCATGCATTTTTCATGAAAATCATAAAAATTCTCTCCCCTCCACCTCAGCGCTCCTCTCCCAATTTCCATAAACGCGATTCTAGAAATTTAGAATGGAGTCTTCCCTTCCCATCATTACAAATACACAGAAACTTCAACTACGATTTCCCCATTGTCATTTTTGCGAGACATTTGTAAGATTTCCGCGAGTTCGTCTTACTATTTTTGCCTTAAAACCCCCAAGGACCTCGTTTCTGATTCCATGCTTGTAAACTATGATTCACGCGAGCTTTCCCTACTGATATTACGACTTGCCCAATCCACGTCATTTGCAATGCGCATAGGATATTTCTATGCATATTCGGTTGAATAGACCTGAATGTCGTTGGACTCAATCGACGACGAACGCCGACGGAACATTGAGAAAAACATTTTGCCCCTACAATAGCTTTCCAAACTAAATACATGCAAGGTGGGCGCGATTCAGTGAAAATCAGAAAAAGTCGACATGACCATCAGTCTGAACCCTGACTCTAATCTACAATTCAATGCTAAACAATATTCTGCCTCCACCCACACCACTTACTATAAAGCGCTTTTTCTATCTGTTAGCCTGCCTTTCTTCGGCATGTCTGTTGGTCGTTTCGCTCACGAAATTCGGTATTACCTGAAAACCACCTAAATGACCATGTCAAGATTGGAAGACGCTACATGGGTGTAGATGCACATCACATCACAATAACTACTTCGAACTACGCCCACAGTGGGCGTGGCATGCGCTGACATTAGCGGTAGCGGAGCGAATGTTTTTAAATTGGTGCAGAACAGCCCAGAGGGGAAACTGAGTGAATGAGTGCAAAGGTCCACACCACAAAAACATCAGTTGACTACCTGAGAATCTAGACCGCTTCGGCTGCTGCGGAAGCAGTCGCAAGATTCTTTGGAATTGGCTCGGACGACGAAAGTGTGTGCCTTCCCTCACCTAGTCCGTTCAAAGATGGTACACAGACGTAACCCAGACAGCCTGCAAAGCGGACAGGTTCGAGAGCGAAGTTAGCCACTGACCTCATTGTACCTAATCTTATGTACATTCTTCGTTCACAAGTCACTTAAAGGCACAACCCAGGCAGAGGTCGTGTGAAGTGAACTCTTCTCTTCGGTCAGAAGTATAGAACCCTAGGGGACAATCACAAATGTGGCGTTCACGTGCACGGAATTCGACCGACAAGAACGCTTTGGGCTTGCAAAGTAAGCTGCTCGAGCTGCAGCGAACGAGCTCTCTTATCAGGCCGTTGTCTGGTGCTCTCTCATCTGATGCGCTCTCTCGCCCCATACTCTCCTCTTCGCGCTTAGTCTCTCGTTCCCTTTAGCACAGCCAATTAGGAAGGTGAGTGAGCCCTCAACCTGAGCGTTTTCGACGGATTCTTTTCCTTTTTTCTTCACTGCCGGCCCACTTGGCACCGATACATTCACATTCGTGTGCAAGAGCCACACCAGTGCGATCCTGGGGCATGCCTTTAAAGGATTCACGTAAGGTTCGAAGTATGGCGAAGGTGACCCCCAAGGCAGCGAACCATCATGCCATTCCCAGCTAAGGGTATGCCCCGGCAATCAGGTCGTTCCCGCGCCGCCAGTGCCGTACCATCCTCCCGACTTTTGCGTTAGCAGAGCAGTGTTAGCGTTGAGGGGGGCAGCACCGATGAGAGTCGCCTCAACAATGGATTCAGTGGTCTGAATATGAATCCATTTCTAGAGGTCTGGGCCCATCCTCTTCGTTTTTCCTCATCCCTGCGCCACTGACCCCCTTTGCCATGATTTCTGATAAACAGCTTTTCACATTGAACTCGGTTTCTCTAGCAGTGGCTATTTTTGTTTAAAGGAATCTTCCACGGAAAAAGCTCCGCCCTCATTACCACAGAAAACGATACCTTAAAGGAATCTTCCACGGAAAGAGTGATCATTTTGTCTTGTGTGTAGGATTAGTATTATCGAAACTAACGCTTATGTTCCGTTCTTTTTGCTATGCTCATGAGGCTAGGGGCCTAAGGGTATCGTTTTTCTGTGGTAATGGAGGCGGAGCTTTTCCGTGGAAGATTCCTTTAAGGCATATGTATTATATTTAAAAGCCAGCCAAGCAGCTTTTATTCTCGAATATCGGTTTGAATTCTTTAGCTTCCGTAATTTTAAAAGACTATATGTTGCCTGATTATTGGCAAGAAGCCTTTATTCTCGAAGCCGCCTAGCTGCCAGAAAGTGATTTGTTCCACTTTTTCGAAGAACGAACAAGATTGATGCAGTTGGCCTACTGATTTGCATAGACTTACAGCGAGTCTATGCTTATGGGAACGGAAAGGATTGTTGTAAACTATACCTTTGCACATGAATTTCTCAACTTAACCATAACTGTGAGAGCAGCCACCGCGGATTGCGCCGCGCTTTTGCCTCCGGAGTGTTTTCACACTTTACATATTTCGTTGGTCATCTACTTTACTTACTCATCACAGTTTGCTAACGTCATATGAATAAGAAAAATATGAAGCATTGAGCGATGACTAATCCATTCTAGATTGCACCACGCATATTTTGAACGAGTGTGGTGTAGTGGCAAGTGGCGCTGCTTACCACGCGCGCAGTCCAAGGGACTGGAATCCTGGGTCGTGCGCCGTCCGGGCCAACCAACGGGGTCGTCCAATTGCTACCAGAGTCCTCTGAGAAGTCATTGTATAGGTCGAATCGCATTTAAGTGCCATGCCATTATGAATGTACAAATGGAGAGCCAAAATGCGTGCCGCATCCCAAAAAGGGATATCGGCGCGCAAGGCTCTATACTTTTTTATATTTTGTACGCGCTTTCGCTCGTTAAATGGCTTGATCAGCTGACATACTCTCCACATGCACGTAGAGCATTCAGATTTGTAGCTTTATTCTAAGTGAAGCATTGAAATGAACGTCGAAGCGAATGGAGATAGGCCACAGAGCTTCCATTCAGAATGCAGGGCAATCGTGACGACTTGAAGCAAGAGTGAAATGCTCCCGTTTTCGGACTCCAGACGCGCGGGTTTGTTGTGAAGCACGTGCATCTATGTGTAGTAGCAGAAAGCACTAAATTTTTATTTCTATTGTTTATGGCCAGTAAAAACGGCTGTTTCTCAAAGTACATCGTCCTCCGTTGTGATCTAACGAATCGGCCTTACACAGCGGTCTGCATGCAGCTGCAGTAAACGAGTTAACGACAAGAGGAAAACATCATGTGGGAGAAGTTGCACGTAAAACAAAAAAAGTGCTTTTAAAAGGGAAAAACCCAAGAAATGCAAAACGCGTCCATTCTGGCTGTGAAATAGAAATTGAGATATTACGTTTATCGGAAGGAAACATAGTTGCTCAAGGACGGACAATTGCGGGCATTGCATCGACAAGCCCCACACCAGGAATACTGTTCAACCCGTGCGGCCCGTTCGAAGTTTTTTCCAATACCTATTGCTTTTCTGCTGATAATGAAAAAAGTTTCCCTATAACTTTGCGTTCCTGTGATACTGAAAAATGTGACCACGGTGGAATGAGTTGAGTATTTTCACATAAGTGAAAGTAGCGCAGCATCAAAGTGATAAAGCACGTATTACTTCAGAAGTAATGATCATGTTGTTAGGGGGGCATTCAAGAAAGTGACCGAGTTACAGTATTTTTGAGACCAAGCCTTGGGGAGGGGAAGAGATTTTGGTGCAGAATGTGAGCACTTTTGTTCTCAATGGCACTCCCTTCCCCTCACCTGGACTTGGTCCCAGTCTCACCTCATCGCGATTTTTAGAGGCCCTGTTTTAATGTCCCCTCAAGGTCATGAGCCCCCAATGATCACGATAATTTGATGTTCAAAGTTTATAAATGGGAGCAGATGCCAAATGGTGCGCATTTAATTCTGTCCGGCTGGCGTCGTGTGAACGATTCCCTACTGTCTGTGGGGTAGATCGCTAGAGGTTGATCACAGATATGGCACTCCCGAACATGGAAATCAACCGACAAGAGGGCTAGGGTTTTCCAAAGTGAGCTGCTGTGCTTCATCAGGCTGTTGCGCTCTCTCACTTCATACTCTCCTCTCCGCGCTTAGTCTCTCGTTGCCTTAGCAGCCGCGTTACGAAGGTGAGTGAGCCCTCAAAGACAACGATAAAGTGGGAGCGCATCGGGGAAGCATATGCACCACACGAATCAGTTACTTGGCTGCCAGGGAAGCGAGGTGTAGCGCTTTCACGACGAAAGGTGCGCTGGTTGCTGAGCAGGACTTCGAAAGCACTCCGCCCCAAAAGCGATCCGCCCACTAGTTAGTTGGTGATTTGGACGAGCTGCGTTGCCAGCAGCGGCACAACTGGAGCAACTCGATTGGAGCGTGGTTTGGCATGGTGCCACCAAACGCGTTGCGCTGAACTCGTTCATACGTCCGCTTTCTGAGCTGTTACCTGTTCATGAGTGAAAACCAACGGCCAAAAAAGGGGTCCCGTTTTGCGTTTTTTGACGGATTTCTCCGCTTTTTCGCCACTGACGTACCATTGAGCACCACCACGTCTCCTATAAACCTTCTTGAAATTATCGTAATCGCTGCCTTTAACCTAAGACGCACGGTTCGGTGATCACATAGCAGAGCCTTCCATGCCCCCGAGTCAGTTAATTGGTACCAGACTTGTCTGGGAGGATAAAAACTGACTTGTACATCGGCTGGCCCCCGCAAGTCATTGTATAGGCCACATCGCATTCAAACGCCACTACGAATGTACAAATGGAAGTAGAATGCGTGCCGCATCCCAAAAAGGGATTGATCAACACCGAAATGCTTTTTCTTCGATGCCTCTATCCCTTTATTTGTTCTTCGATGGAGCAAGAGCATTTCCTTATAAACAACCAGCTTTCCAAGTTTGCAAATTTGAAAGGAAGCTGAGTACATCTCGTTTAAGTAGGGCGTGGCGCTCTTCGCTTATCTACCGAACCGATTTAAAAATATACCACTCGCACTATTTCGACGCCTAATTCATTATGTCATTTCGCAGTGCTGCTGGCACATTCCATACAAACGCAACTTGAAAGCGACCGCTTCGTCGTAGCGCCGAATCCGAAAACCCTCGATACACGAAAACAGTTCGCCCGACCGACTGCACCTCGGTGAGTTAAGAGTGCGAGTTTAGTTCGATGTTTACGCGCTGTTACCGGGGCCGACACACATGTGTGGCGCAACATATGGCCGCCATAACCACCACCACGTTGCTGTACGTACTTGCAATCAATCTCTTTTGGCTGCGATAGTGATTCGAGGAAAGATGAGCAATAACTGATTGTTGCAGTGGACTCCGCCCGGATTCAGATGCGCCGCCGGCTGCTCATCCACTGAACTCAACTCTCATAACGCTTCAAATCACAGCGCTCACCTGTTCAAATCGCCACCCACCTACGATCAGGTAACCTTCCTTGACCATCTTATTATTTTCTTACCCTATATACTATCAAAGGGAACCAAAAGTATGATAGTGAAAGGTGCGGCTTTTGCGTAACTGGTTTAAAATCCCAGTGCAATGGACTTAAGCGGGCTGGCACATGTTTCGTGCAAGAATAGCTCACCTAACCGTGATGCTACCGGACGTATGACCGGTTTAGGTAGGATCCTAGTCGGAAATGTGGTTTGAGCGCAGGGTCGGTCCTATCGTTGGTACTCTTTGCAAAATTTTTACCACCTCCCTCCTTCACAACAGATTCGTAACGACCCCTATACGTCTTAACAACAATTTTTTTCCTTCGCGCTCTCATCTCACACATGTAATTTCGTGCGACCAAAACAAGTACGACCCCCTCCCACCACAACTTCAACAAACTACGAACCCCCCCCCGTTGGTACTTGTAGCAACGTAGGGTTGACCCTGTTTGGGCGGAGGTGTGTGGGGGGGGGGGGTAGGAGAGGGGAAAGTGATGCAAAGCACCCAACCATCCGCCATGAAACATTCCTATTTCAATGCCCAGATTAGTTCGCCTGTTTTTATAAGCAAACTCACACCCACCCAAAAGCTTCCTCCTTCTGTGGAATATGGGACTACTGTTCCCGGGATTAACGCCCCCGCGATTTATCCCCCGCCCCCCTAACTACGCATACGCCGACTCTTCAATGCGCATCAGTTTTGGCGTGACTGTAAACAAATAGTGTTGGCCACCTTCACTTCCCACCAAAATGGGCCTGAAACAAGAACTTGTTCTTTTTTCTTTCCTATCATTCTCTGTTGCCGCTGGCGCTATGTGATTGCCGTCCTCAGGCATTTCATTCTCGAAAACCTAATTATCTGTTCAATTCTTTTCTGTTCAATACAGCCACATAATGAAAACGTGCCCGGCTGGGATTAGGATTGCCCAGCGATCACTCGTTGGTGAAAATATTGAAGCACATAAAACGTCCTTCTCTACTTCATACTCCGCACTGCTCACAACTGCTGGCGTTTCTGACCGCAATTCTTAAGACCTCCAAAGGGAGGGAGGAAGGTTCAGGTCGCATCACAACTTTCCTTTATGAGGTCGCGCCATTATTTCCTCTGGATCAGTTTTTTCTACTCTCTGAGGGTTATAATATCAGGGAAGGGATCGGCGGGTGTCAGAGACGCCAACTCGTTTTATTTAGACGTGTGCATTTTTAGAGAGTCCTTTGAAGTCACGAACTGGTAAAGGCTTCGTTCCGGCACTTCCTTCAGTTTTGCTTGTACTTTGCTATATTTGTACTCTATAAGATAGGGAGGAGAGGAACTTTGTGTGAGACGAGACTTGCTAACGCCAGCCCTCTAGTCTCCCTCGTGCGTAGGGCTTATCGTAAGCTACTGTCAGTATTTCATATTGCTGTTTTTCATATGGCGTATAAACCAAAAAATTCGCCATAATCCTCAAATGTCCTACACACTTTTTCGGCTGCAATTAGACATGATTTTCTCAGACCTTGCAAATTCGTCCTATGGGTCTGTCTATATTCGATGAGCTCTAATGTTCATCAGAACGTTCAGGCTGTTATAGAAGAAGACCTCAGGGGGAAAACGGCATTAAATCTGGCGACACTTTCAATTTTTCAAAGCGCCACTTTGAAGCCAAAATACTCAGCTAAAACTCGGCCAACTCGTCTTTCCTCATTAAAAATGTCGTCGAGACGCCGCCTCCCGTCCTTTCGGAATCGACCCCTTCCCGATTTCGCTGACTCACTCTCTCTTGCGGCTCAGTCTTAGGCGTTTTCCCATATTTTTATGCTTCAATCGAATTAAAAAAATTAATACGTAACAAAAATTGTTTTTCATCGCATTCCTGAGCATATTTCGGAATCGTGGGAGTCATGAATGCATGTTCAGCCTACATAGCGAACACCTTGTTCAGTTGTTCCTCGGCCAGTTGGCGTCCACTCCAGTGTTGTTGTACTGTTGGGAAAGACTAGTACCAATCAAGCGGTAGCGGAAGGATCGCAAGGACGGCGGAGCTTTGAAAAGGATTTGATCGGTGGACCGTGCTCGTGACAACCGGTCTCTCCACTACCCCATTTCTGCCTCCCAAAAACGTGTAAACAAAATGTAAATAAACAGATTCCCTTAGTAGAGGCTACTGCTCGCTTGGAGCTATTCGAGAGGCTCCGCACTCGTTCAGAGTGTCATCTAACTTTGTTAAAATTTATATTTTTTGGTATTGATCACTCTACATATTTGTAATTTGGCAATTTCTTCATTCCTTGAAAACTCCTCTTGTTCGACGATTTTTTTTCTCATGAAAGGCCCCAAATCCGTAAGTAAAGATCTGGATGCTACTTGTCAGAGATCACATCTAATGTCCAAGAGATTTAAAAAAAATAGGAAACTCTGAAAATCTCTTAAAAGTCTTTACGCTCATCTGAACATCCGATCAATACGCTTCCAATAGATATGTGCCATGGAACTGAAATAGGTATAACTCTTTCTGTCGGCGAATCTCTTCAAAATGGTTTTAAAAAAGATGAATTGGTTTTTAAGCGTCGCGTTTGCGTTTATGCGTGTTTAGAAGCACCACTTGTTCGATCCTCAGTCACCACCTTTTCAGTTCCTTAAATACGGACTTATTGGAAATAAAGGTAGCCATGGTCAGTGGAGAGGGAATGAAGAAGAAACCATGAGAAACGGCCCAGAACCCGAGAAATGGGACCCCTTCCTTGCCCGTTGATTTGCGCATTGATGCGACTCTCATCGCTGTGCCCTCTTCAACACTACGCTCTCTCTGCTATCTAATCACTCGCCACGTATAGACCTGCGGCGAGTGATTAGATAGTCGGTGGGCGTACCCCGCCAACCGCGCCAAGAGTGAGCCATGCTAGATCGCCGAGGTCAAATCTTTCGCTGCCAATTGCGCGTCGGTCCGCACCCTCAGGAGGTCCGCCTGTCTCTCCACTAGGTAAGTTTCCCCTTCTTCGACCTTCGTTCTTATCGTGGAGTGCTCCTTTAAAATCCAGAGGACATTTTGTAGCGTCTTGTTGATGAGTAATATCATTGTTATTTCCGAATTCAATGGCTCCTCCAAATTTCTCCCCACCGAAAACAATTCCTTGCTCGCCCTAAAGGCAGGGGTCGCGCTGGCGAAGAGGCAGAGACGAGTTACACGCGTGGTCAGCGAGGCAGCATCGTTGGTAGAGGGGCGAGGAGGGGCTATCGTTGGGAACCTTCCCACCAATGACATGTCCAACTCGTTTCCAAGTCTCAGTCGGCGCCACCGCTGCCTTTAATCCTTCACTAAGAATTTTGGACCAGTACCAGCAGATAGCATGCGTCGCTAAAATTCATAAATTTATTGGCTCCATAAAGACTTGACTAAGTGATTCGAATTCTTATGGAGCCAACAGCAAGTTTGATAGAGAGGGTAGTTCAATTTTTTCAGTTACGAATCAAATTTGAAAAGAATGGTTGCTCGCGATCAGTGGTAAATAAGAAAATGGCGTTACGACATATGATCGCAGTGAATCACGAAGATTCCTTGGAAGGATCGAGGGAACAAGTTGGAGCAAGGTGAGGTCGCATCCTTCTTTTTTGGGTCGATATGGGCGAACGACCTGTGAATGCGGACTTTTTCTCGGCTGCAGTCAGCGTTCATCGTCCGACATCCCCAGAGTCCCGCCTCACGCCCCTTCATCGCCAAAAAGCATGCGTTCCGACAGCACCCTCAGCGTCGATTCGGGCCAATGTTCAGGTATGTCAAGGCTTTCTCAAGGGTTCTTGAGAGGATCAATCCCAGGTGTTCCAGGTGATGTGGCACTCACATCTCAGCACTCATTCTCTTCGTCCAGAGAAGAACGAGAGGAAAAAGAACAAATAGAAGAGACTTCCTCGATTTTTCACGTCTACCAACAGCGATGTCTGCCCGGATATGCCCGAATAGCGAGTGAGTATCATTTTCTTGAAACTGGTATATTTTCATAACAGAAAATTAGAACTCGTGCCGCATATCTAATCCATGAAACAGGTGTTGATGGGCCTATGAATGACGTATAGCGAGGCCATTAATCAGATGGGAGATTCTTATGCTAACATACCGCTCTATCTATCAACGCCAACGGCTGTTTCCGGTTTGGAGACGGTTAAGATTCTTCTTCGCCTTGACTGCCGCTGAGATAAGCGAACCTTTGTGAATGCAGGGTTCTTGACGTTTACATCAGAACTTTTGGCGTCCCAAGAGGAACCAACACGAAGATATCCACTGCAGCTGGATCTCAAGCTGGAGTATAATGGATTTATGAAATGGTGGAGGTAGTATGTATAGTGGCAGTGAGCGCCTCTTACCAGCGCATGGGCAAGAGGGTCCAATATCTTATCGAATATCGCCTTGATCACCCAATCCTACCATTTCTCCAGGGTCGATGAAGTAATATTAGACTTTTCTGGAAGGCTAAAAATTTATTGATTCACTTATCAGATCTCACAATTCATGTGGAGGGTCTCCCGTAAAATGCTGTTAGCGTTTCCGAGGTGAAGAAGATACGTGGCGCACACCAGAAAGACGGATTTAGTCATTAACAGGACTTTTCATCGTTTTTTGAATTGAAATAGGACATAATTCTCATGAAAAAAAATGCTGCTTATGTCGCGCCTACTTCTAGTAGAATCGAAGTACTTTTTTTAAAAAATTGTAGAAAATATAAACTGTAAAAAAACTGTAACCTAAAAGCTAAACATGTATTGGGAGACAGGAAGAGTTTTGGCAAATCGCATCAAAGATCATCTTGCTGATATGGAACGGGGTATTCTCAAAACTGCTCTTGAAAGGCACAAAGTTGATGAGCACGATTGCGTTGATTTCGAAATTGAGTGCACTGTAATGGTGCATCGAGGCTGAAATTTTAGCAAAGAAAGCGTGGAAAAAGCGTTCTCGATATTCTCTAAAATCCCCAGAATGAACAACCTTTACTAACAAATGACCTTCTGATAGAGCGTACGTGCTCCTGGGAACTTTCACCATAAAGAGACATTCTACAACACAACAACTTTTGCAACTAACTAACGCTGTTGTGTGGCAGCGAAGTAACCAGCTGGAACGGCGGGACCGTCGCTAAGTTTATTTTTCACTATTACTGAGATTTTTTCGAGAATCTCTAACACGTTATCCGAACCGCTACCTGAGTGCTTGATGGACTAGAGTGTGAACTTGAAGCTTGAAACGTGTTTCAGGCCTTGGAACACATGACACTTCAGTTGAAACGTTAGGCCATTGAACAAATTTCCACAATACAACCTCGTACGGTATAAAAGTTAATGAAATTAAAATTTGTGGAAATTCGTATACTTTCTGGTCTTATTTGCTGGAATGCCCCTTACCACAATCGGTTTGTTTTTCAGTGCTCTGCTTACATCTATCAGAGCCGTCGTACACAATAGAGTTTATTACGTCTATCAACTTCTTACTTCGCTCCTCCTTTAGTCGGGCGTTTTGAGGAAACACCGCGTTCTAACGATTAACACAATTTTGCCTCTTAGTTATGCATTTGCGACTTGACGAAATGTGGCAGTAGGAGTACTTGCGAGCTGTTAGTAAGCGGCACGCAATTAGGCCGCCGTCCCAGATCTTTGGAAAAAGTCCATGATGGAGCGAATTCGGGAATTCAGTTGAAAACTTCACCTGTGAAGGAGACCGCATTGTGGGGATATTCTTATATTTTGAACATGTACTGGCAGAAGTTCATAATGAGCTTTCAGAGAGTGACAAACGCCCTTTTTTGAACCTACACTTCTCAGTTTGAAGAGCTGCTGTGAATTACCTTTCATCCAGGGTCAGCCGTTTGATGGTGATTTACCACGGAGGAGTGTCGTGTTTGGAGACATTTTAGAAGGCGAGAGAGGGGAGGGGGCGTATTATGTTTCCTTGTGTGTCCAAGTTCGACTTTGTATAAATCTTGGCATAGTCCAGAATATGAGTGTTGCTAAGCTTCCAACCAAGAACTTTTATTAGGCCGACGTTTCGGTGCTTTCACCTTCTTCAGAGCCTGGAAAAGTCGAAAGCCATTTAGGAAACTACCCGTCCAAACACTATTTCAACCTACAAGAATCATTCAACAGGGTGTAAACTACTAAGGCGATGTCATGGAGGAAGATGAGAAACGAACCTTTAGAGATGCTGACCAGAGAGGTCCACCTGCCACCCCGAGCTGGTACTAACGCGGCTTAAATAGGTAAGGCCTGGGTTTCCAGGCTCTCAAGAAGATGAAAGCACCGAATGTGAGCCTAATAAACGTTATTATCAATCTTGGTTAGAAGCTTAGCAGCTACACTCTCACATTTCTTTGTGTGTCGGTGATGGTG
>MU892081.1:0-11509 GCA_036418205.1 Ostertagia ostertagi
ATTTACTTATTCCTCGACGTAGTATATTTCACCCATAATTGTGGGCCTTTTTTTCGTTTTCCTTTCCTATTTTTTGGGGTAACTCGTGTTGAAAATTTGTAGTTGCCCTGACTTGGAATTGACCAGTTGAGCTGAAGGTCCAAGGTAGACTTTCAATAAACAGCTTCTCGTTTTCAGCTGGGAGGCCTCGAAGTGGTGCTGTCTCACCTTACCGGCAGCCACGTCGGTTCGTCGATCGAGGCCGCTGGTGTCCTTACCCAACTCACAACCCACAACATTCCTATGTCCAACTTCAAAACGTCGAGCCGATTCTCGCTAGACTGCTTGGTATGTTACTTTCAGCTCTTCCTTTTTTGCGTCATTCTGATGACCCCTTTTCAAGACCTCATCGACGAATGCACCACTGGAGAAACTCTTCTGTTGGTGTCGGCTGCTTTGGCAAACGTTTCGCTGCAGGATCCGACTGCTATCGACATTTTGTATAGGTACGACTATCGTATTCAGTTCTTGCAAGCACTGTTCGAACGTTTTTCAGGCGGAATGCGATTATACGACTGATCAACGCCTACAACCGACAAGAGTGCTCGACGATATTCGTGCAGGAACAGGTAGCCTTTTTGTATAACACCGGTCCTTCTGTGAGGAAACGGATATTTCAGATTGTAACTGTGTTGTCTCGGCTGGCCGCTCGACGTTATGAGGAAGCGCTCGTGTCACAAGGCGCCGTCCCGGTGCTACTTGAAATGCTTACGGTAACCGACAGCTTGCACTCAGATTACTGTAGGAGAATCCGTTACAAGGTTAGTTTCTTCATACCTTTCATACAAGTAGCGTCCCAGCCCGAAAAGATTGATTTAAGGCAGCCGTTTGCATTGGAACTCTGGCTGCCACAGGTGTCGGGCTGAAAGCGTTGTACGTGAATCAAGGTAATCGTTACATGTATCAATTTTATTTTTTTCCAATACACCTTAATTTTTTAGATTATTCAGTCCATTTATTTGTTTGAAGTACATACATATACTCGATATCTCGAAGTCAGATTAGGCGTGTCTATGGGTTTGACGTGGCGGCCGCCGCATTTGATGGAAGTTGCGCGGATAAGCATGCTCTGCTGATATCCAATGGAGTACGTTAGAAACAGCCTATCCTCACGGCTTTTATCAAGTGCGGCAAAGGCCACGTCAAATCCATAGCCACGCCTAATCTGACTTCGAGATTTCGACTATATGTATATTCATTTTTCATCCCTACTATTAAATGCGAATATGTCTGTCTGTGTGTATCTGTCTGTCAGCACGTGGTCACGAAATTTCCTAACTCTGGAGAGCGTCTGGAGACAGGGTAGTGCGGGATGGGGTTGCTCAGGTTTGAGAAGTATAACACATACATTAGCTAAGCGGAAGCCCCGCCCACAGTGGGCGTGGCGTGCATCGAAGTGAGTGGTACTGACGACCAGGATTTCAGATTTCTATACCAAAACAGCCTCGAAACTGGGCCAAAAAGTGGGTAAAGGTGTGCATTGGTAAGTCACATCGAATTAGGGAGACCCACCCCGGTGGGCGGGGCGTTCTCCAAAAAAGCAGTGCTTTATGAAAAATTTCATAACTCGGTTGGGAGAAAGCCTACAGAGCAGAAAACAATTTGGTGTAAGGGAGCAATGTCTAAGGTGTTTCCTGCATACATGACGTGGGCGGAGGCCCGCCCACAATGGGCGGAGCGTAGCTGAACTAGACAGCGATTTTTGACAAGTCCTCATAATTCGGTTCCAAGGAGTCTTAAAGAGCCGAAAAAAGGTGGATAGAGCTCGAAGAAGGAGTGGAGGTTAAATGTCAATGGTGGGCGGGGCATGTCCAAAGTGGGCGGAGTTTGCGACGAAAATTTATAACTCGGCTCCATGAAGCCAGGAGGCACGGGAAAAAAGTGGGATTGAGTTTGTCAACGAAAGCGCAGTCAAGTGCTATCGTTGGGTGGAGTGTGCAGCAATGTGGGCAGAGTTTGCCAAAAAGTTATAACTTAGCTCCGAGAAGTCTAGGAGACCGGGAAAAAAGTGGGTCGAGTCCACAAATGGAAGGCAGATCAACTGCTATTGGTGGTTGGGACGTACACCAAAGGAGGCAGAGTAATCCACGGAACTCTGCAAATTAGGCTCCAACAAGTCTTCAGGACCGAGAGAAAAAAATGGATTGAGTCCGTTAACGGAGGCAGAAGCGACGGAAGCGTGTGTTGAAGTAGGCGGAGTTTGTTACGTGATACTACAGACGGGTTCAAAGAAAGCCCAGAGCTGACAAAACGTGTAATTGAAAGCGTTGGTTTGGCAAAGAGAAATGAGGCCAGAAGTGCTATCGAGTGGCGTCACCGAGATTTTGAGGTTCCCCAGGCAATCACCCTATATACAGTGGCGCTCAAAAGTATTCGGCCAAATGCATTTTCGGCCGTAACTTTTCTTCTGCTGAATCAATTCAGTTCACAATTTTGATATGTTAAAGAGGCAAACATTCTTCACTAGGCAAGCGTATAAATGTGTATAAGTGATGGATTGGAGGGATAGCTAGAATGAAAAAGTCCTTCAACTAAAAATTCTCGAGTGTGCTCAAATTCCAAGTAGGTTTCAAACAACCGAAGAAAGCTTATAATTCAGCAAAAGCAAAGACAACACACAAGGAATGGTAAATAACAACAAGACATTCAGCTCACTTCTGTTAGTAGCTTTTTGAAGTTGCTGAAACCTCAACAGGACCTAAGAATAAGTGTGGAACCAGTCAATGAATGCACTATCTATTGGACACAACCTCCTCAACTTTTCTTCAAATTTGACGAGTTTCTCGCCATATTCCTAGCTCTTTTCTTTCCTAAGGACCTTCCTTACCTTTTCTATGTTACCGATGCATGTTGCGGATATGCAACTAACTGAGTTGCCTCCGTTTGAATCGCGCCATGCCGTCAAGGGCGCTCTTGCACAGTTGAGGTGCGATGCTTTGGATCGCTCTATTGCTAGAAGACGAAGTCAGTTTAGGGCCAGGTGCCATACCATTGAGTACGCAACACTTTCTAGAACCTAACTCCATACGTAAGTCCTTCAACACTTCTCAAATCCTATGAAGTTGTCCGACGGTGAAGTGATAGGGATTGGAATGAGGTCCGCGCACACCAGAAAGGGAGATCCCCACAAGGCTCCACGTCATCTGGAGCGACGAAAGTAAATTTGGGATGTTAGGACACAGTGCAACACATGTGTGGCGTTCCGCCGGAAGAGGTTTCGATTCGAAGTATCAGCTGCTATCCGTGAAACGAGGCAGAAGCTCGTTTACGTTAGCCTGTAAAAGAGGTGGAACTAGAGCATAGAATTTGAGAAGTGGTGAAGGATCACGTATGTGTTAGGTTCTAGAAAGTGTTGCGTACTAAACGGTGTAGCACCTGGCCCAAACTGACTTCGTCTTCTAGCAATAGGAGCGATCCAAAGCATCGCACCTCAACTGTGCAAGAGCGCCCTTGACGGCATGGCGCGATTCAAACGGAGGGACAACTTCAGTTGCATATCCCAAGCGTCATCGATACACTATAGAAAAGGATAGGGAAGGTCTTGGCAAAGAAAAGAGCTAGGAATATGGGCGAGAAACTCGTCAAATTTGAAGGAAAGTTGAGGAGGTTGTCCCAATAGATAGTGCATTCATTGACTGGTTCCGCACTTAGGCCCTGTTGAGGTTTCAGCCTTTGGCTATTACAGAGTTTACTAAATGTGTTGTTGTATTTTACATTCTTCGTTGCTTTGCAATGTGGGAATTATAAGCTTTCTAGTTTATTTGAAACCTACTTGGAATTTGAGCACACTCGAGAATTTTTAGTAAAAGGACTTTTTCATTCCTAGCTCTCCCTCCAATCCATCACTTATACGCTTGCCTAGTGAAGAATGTTTGCCTCTTTAACATATCAAAATTTGAACTGAATTGATTCAGCAGAAGAAAAGTTACGGCCGAAAATGCATTTGGCCGAATACTTTTGAGCGCCACTGTATAATGCGTATGTATACAGGGTGGCCAGAAATTACGGTAACAAGAGCGTACCGTGTACAATTCTAAGATTAAACGAAAGGGGTTTTGAGTATAGCTTTTGCGCATTTGATTCTATTGATACGATGTTCACTCTTTAATTTTACCACTCGGATTCTACCTAGTTTGGATTGTTTAAGCCTTTAGCTCTTCATGAAATAACGACCCGCTTGCTTCTTCAACATGTCTGGTGGTGTTACGTTGCAAAGCGAATCAGGATCTTCAGTAAAGCTGCAACAACCACTATTGCGAAGAACAATTGGCTAGGTGCTAGAAGCGATTGGATTGCACGTGGGAGAGGAGCTTTTGTTGTTACTGAGAACAATGTTGAAAAAGTAGGCGCTGAGCAGCGATGGAATCTAGCACATTCAGCAGGTCATTTTTTCCCGTGTTAGGGACCAGGTGCACTTCTTTGCATGTGATCGTCAGAAGACATCCCATGGGTGAGGCACATTAGCTTGGAACAGCTCAGCTCTCTCAATGAGGCGAGCAAACTGAAGAGGAGCTGGAGCTGGACGGAGGCGTTGTCTCAGTTCATATTGACAACCTTTTTCGCTGATGAGGAAGTACTCACAGTCGAATTAGTCATGAATGGATAGAGCGACCAAAACTGTATTCCAAACAAGCCAAAGTTCAATATCTCAGACATAACTGGGTCCGGAAACAGTGAAGGTTTTTACGGTGATGAAACCGAAAATCACGTCGCTTTTGACTTTTGTTCCACAAAACATAAAATAGAAGAGAAAAGACCATCTCGATTTCTTTCTCACTCAAATAATTCCTCCAACCAAGGGAAGAAATAGCAACCTCATCGAACGTTTCTGTTGAACCGGCACACGAGAAAATTTGTGCAAAGTTCTTGCCAGCTGAATTGCCCAGAGATAATTGCGTTTGGAAAGTTGCGACCTAGAGTTCCCAATTCAAATCTACTGGTTCACGCTTCACGAAGAGTGGGGAAGACCAGCACCTGCCGCTGACATCATGGTGACGTTAAGGGATTGAAGGAACCGCTTCATAATGCCTGGACGCGGTCGGGGCCGCTCATCAACACGCCGCAGTCAGTGCATTCCCTGGAAGACTTCGCGCTTTTTTCAAACCGGATAGGGGCTACTGGGAAGGACCATATGGTTTTACATTCATTACCCTTCAGTGAACACGTTCTTGTTTCCCACCTATCTTTTTCTAGTTGTACAGATTTCCTATGACCCCTTCATCTTGTTACCGTAATTTCTGGCCACCCTTTTATGTCACACACTCATGTGTGTATGTGTGTGTGTTGTCACGGTGTCTGTCTGTCATGAAACGCACTAACCCCTATAGAACCGCCTGGAGAGACCGGATCAAGTGTGGGATGAGTGAGCCAGATCTCGTGAAGTACAAAACACACATCAGCTAAGCGAAGCCAGTGGGCGTGGCGTGCGTCGAAATGAATTGTACCGAAGACCAAGATTTCGATTTCAGTGACAAAACGACCTCGAAACTGGGCCAAAAAGTGGGTAAGGTGTGCATTGGTAAGTCACATCGAATTAGGGAGACCCACCCCCGGTGGGCGGGGCGTTCTCCAAAAAAGCAGTGCTTTATGAAAAATTTCATAACTCGGTTGGGAGAAAGCCTACAGAGCAGAAAACAATTCAGTGTAGGGGAGCAATGTCTAAGGTGTTCCAGTATGCCTGACGTTGGCGGAGGCCCGCCCACTAATGGGCGGAGCGCGCTCTGAAGTGTACAGCGTTTTCTACAAGCCCTCATAATTCGGGTCGGGAAGTCTTAAAGAGCCGGAAAAAGGTGGATAGAGGTGGGTGGAGGAGTGGAGGCCAACTGTCATCGGTGGGCGGGATTGACCAAAGTGGGCGGAGTGCGACGAAAATCACCAAGCTCGATTCAAGAATCCCAGAGCACCCGGACAAGTGCTAGAGGGGTTAAGAGCCTTGAGGTCAAGTGGGCGTCGTGGGACGTGCCATGACGCAATTGGGCGGAGCTCGACGGAAATTCATAACTCAATTCCAAGAAGTCCGAGAAAGATGTTGATGCGTTTGTAAACGGAATGGAGGTTACCTGCTATTGGTGGGAGGGGTGTGCATCAAAGGGGCGGAGTTTGCCTAAAACTTTGTAACTCAGCTCCAAGAAGTCCTGGTGACCGGGAAAAAAGTCCATAGAGGTGGGTGCAGGAGTGGAGCCTACCAGTGCATTGGTGGGCGTTTGCCAGGTCCAAGGGGGCGAGTTATCTTTGAGCTTCTAACTTTCGGCTCTAAGAGGATCTTGAGGACGAGAAAATAGTGATTGAGTCTCAACGGAAGGCAGATCAACTACTAGAGGTGTGGAGCATGCGTCGAAGTAGACGGAGTTTGCGTCACGTGACATTACAGGTGGGTTCAAACGGAGCTCAGAGGCTGGAAAAGTGGATAAAGTTTGGCGAAGGAATGGGGTCAAATGCTGTTGCACGCAGGATTTGCGGAGTGGCCCGGGGCGCTATTAAATGAGGTATCAATGGCCCTGTTGCCAATGCAGTCCCGTTGATGCACGTGAAGTGCGCGCGCGAGCTAACTGAGCTGATATACATTTTCTCAAAATGACAAGCTGGTGCAAAAGTTATGTCCTCAGCATAGCTGCACGTAGAAGATCCCAGCGCTGTTGCTATCGGGGTCAATCATGGTGTTGGGAAAATTCCCGTGATTATTTTACCCAATTTCCTTTCGAAGGGAACTCATTCAAACCCCCCCCCCACTGTCGCCCTCCCTCCTCTCCCCCACGACGTTTCTGATGTTAAAGTGTGTGATTATAACCTGGATCATCTTGACACACTTCCAAAACTCCGACACTTAGAAAGGTTGTCGAATGAGAGGTACATATAGCTGTCGAAACAGTAGGGTTCCGGAATTCTCGATATTTCTCCCAATTTCTTGAAAAGTCCCGATTTCCCTGGCCTTAGCCCTTTCCATCGCGTCTCCTGAAGGCATAGGACTTGAATTTCTGCGCGTCATCAGATCAGCAACCTCTCGGGACTTCCCAGTTAGCGATCCTACGTTCAGAGTCCCAATTCGAACTAGCTTCTTTGGCCGAGGCCGTTCACTCCTCGGTAGCCCTCGCATACTGACCACAGAACTCGGGCGGGGGTTCTGCGCGCCACTTCCGGGTGACGTCCTAGCTTTATCACTGATCCCAGTTTCCTTTTAATATATCACCGCATCCAGTGATCACAACTGACACATCCATGTCAAGAAAGAATGCAAGAATTTTCCGCAAAGGATTCCCTTAAGGAGGAAAATGGGTACACATTTCAGGGTTGTTGCTACTAATGGTTAGTAATTAAAACTAAGCACTTGACGAACGCAGATTGAGATTACATGTGCTTTTTGATGTTGTTAAAGCTATCTGATGCCTCTTGCTTTGCTAAGCCTGCAATTGCGACATACCCAACAGCGGGAAACAATGTAGCTGAACTCCCTACGCCTTACTACTGGACCTTTTCGGAAAAAAGAGGTCACATGACTGGCTAGCTTATGAGCTTGGATATGGCTTTGCAGGCACATTTGTCGCATCATAATGATGACAAATTTCAGCGTTCGCAATCCTAACTCATGTGCTTGAAATGGAAAACTCGCCAGCCAATCCGCTCAACATGATCTGTACGAACATTCGAAATCGACTCGAAAGCAAATATCAAATTGAAAGTGCTGTCTAGCTGACCTCCCGTTGGCTACGAACCGGGAAGCATATGGTCTAGAGCATCGCTACGCTACTGCTTTGTTGGGCTCGACCATTTACAAGCAGTCTCTAGTTCGACAATGAATACATTCAACGAAACATATACGAAGATTTTATTACGAATTCACTTAATCTGTTCTGTATATACGCACGTTGTTCATACTGTATGAAGATAAAGTTTTGCTCAAAATGACTTGAATTCGCACACTGGAAAAATGTGCGGTATACGTCTCACCATAACCATCGAGCAGAAATGGCGGTTGGATTGGAGAGCATCTGGCAGTGTTGGTTGGGCACGTGATTCTGTGATAAGTCGCGAGGTTAGCGCGTGTCACGCAACGGATCGCGGGCTCTGACACCGGCTTACTGTAAGGAATATGTAGTGGTCTTAGAAAGCATGTTTAGTACACGCGTATTAAAAAATATAGGCTTCTTGCCTCTTTCGTTCTGCACCACAGTGAATTGGGGTAAAAACGGGCCAGCAGCTCAACTCAGCCAGGGGGAGCCAAACTTTAACTAGTCAAACTTTAACGCAATATTTGTTACCTTAAATCGCAGACACAATACAAAAATCGACATTCCCCATGAAAACTATGTGAAAAAATGAGCAAAAATTGAACCTGAATAGAATATGAACCCTTTTTCCCATGAGCGAGTCGCTCTAATCTTCCTAGATCAAGAAGGTATCCGCGCTCGCAGAAGAGAGATAGAGAGCCGCAGCAGAGGCTTATTGAATCCCATTGATTCAACATGTGCTCAGAGAGCTCTTAACGGTCCCTCACAATATCATTCCTCGAATTGTTGCTGTGTAACGCAGCTTAGCTACAGAAAGAAACATTGAGGAGACACATTTGGAATCTGTCCTCACCGCACGCGACTCGTAGATCCGCCTGGCCGAAAACAAAAAAAAAATAAACAAAAAAAAAAAAAAAAAAAAAAAATGTTGAAATTCTCGCTACAAGGACTCGCAGATTCGGTAGAGAGAGATTTCAGATAGAGGAGTATTGGTATTCTGCGTACACTTGGAAAATCACATTCAAGATGACCTGAACTTTTCCCGTCGGAAGGCAGTCTGGGCTGCTATTGGAAAATGGTGAGATTCTGGTCGTAAAGTTGCTGTAGAGCTCACGAAGAATCTTGATGTACTGAGTAGGGACGCCCTGGTTGCCCAAGGCTTCGATGACCGCTTCTGTCTCCACAGAGTCGAAGGCCTTCTTCAAGTCGATGAACGTGAGACAAAGCGGCATGTTCTTTGGGATGACTTAAAGGCAGCGGTTACGCTAGGTTTAAATGTGGTTTGGAGGGGACGAGGGGGTCCTCAATAGTACATCAGTGGCGAAAAAAGCAAAGAAATCCGTCAAAAATAAGCAAAATAGTGCCCCTTTGATTGCCCTTTCATTTTCGATCATGGATGAGCGACGGTAAAGACTGAGGTTGTTCGGACGTGTTAACCCCGATAGCTGCCATCATGCCAACAAGCATAGTGTTTCGATTGATAAGGCATAACATGGGCAAGATGGAAGATACAGCCGCTAGATGGGAAAAGATCATCCAAAATGAAAAGCCAACAGCAATCAGTCCATCCAGATCATCAACAAAACCAGTGGGCGGGGCGGCGCATGGGGCGGAAGGGCGCAATGGTCCTGCTCAGCAACCACAGCACTGTTCGCAGTGGAAGCGCCACACATCGCTTCCTTGGCGGCCTGCTAATTGCTCTGTGGGGAGCAGGTTCTCCGCAGATGTGAAAATTCCTTTCCGTACCTACTTCCTTTAAACAGGTTTTAATTAGGATGGTAAGTTGATAAGTAGGCAGATGGACATGGCTATCGAAGAGATCCGAGTAGAAGTCGTGGATGACTTTCTCCATTGCCCTTCGGGATGCAGTAACTGTTCCATCCGGACGTCGGAGGCAGGTCATCTTGGTCTTGTAGCTGGCAAAGCTTCGGCGGGCATTGCGGATGCTCCTCCCAGCCTCTGCTGCTTCAGCTAATACTGCTGCTCTTCGCTCCTTGAGATCTTCCTTTATCGCCTCTCTGCATAGCTTCGCAAGCTCGGACGTGAGTCGGTGATTGCCTGCAGCTCGTGCGGCTCCACGCTGGCGTATCAGTTCGAGAGTTTCCGGAGACAGACGTCCCTTGGTGACTTTCAAACTCTCTGCCTTCTTGCCACAATCGTGAAGATGTTCAACGAGCCGATAGTACTCCTCGTCGATGTTTTCGATGACGGAATCCTCCCATAAGCTGACGAGGGAAGCGAAGTGGTCCCAGTTGATGACTGTCCTGGGGCTTCGCTTCCTGAACTTTGCTGCTCTCTCAACGCATCGAAAAGTGGAACTTTGCGCGGAGGAGATGGTTTCGATCGTGATTAAAGTGTCGGAACAAGAAGAAATCGAACATGTGCCAAAAATAAGTGTAACTGTGTGGCATGTGCATAGATGCCACAATGTTCATGAAGGTGCAGAAATGGCGGCATACATTGTTGCCGCACTGTCGCCAAAGTGTTAATGTGCTGAATCCTGCTCCCACGGTTACAGTAGGCCCCAAAAACAAAAACGACCGATTCAAACCATGCAGTTCATTAAAGGAATCTTCCACGGACCATGGACCAGTGGGCGGGACCGGAAGTTTTTGTGACGAAATGCATGGTAGGTACGGATCCACGTGTCGAACGCACGAACGTGAACAGGATTCACTTCAAACCTTCCCATGAACGTGGATCCGTGCATTTCATCGCAAAACTCATTCGATCGCCCACTGGTCCATGGTCCGTGGGGGATTCCTTTAACAAGAAACAAAAGCAGCTATGACATAACCTGGCTACACGATGGGAAACCAAGTCAGTACGAAGCGATGTATGAGGGAGCTGAAAGCATTCGACTTCCCGTCATCCGTGTCAGCGCGACGTATTATGGAGTGACTATTCCACGATTACAAGAAGCTAAGACCTTCTTTCCAACACAGAGTCGCTCTAATTGCTTGGAAAGGTTCCGTGCGTGCGCAATGGCGAGCGAAATACAACATGAATTTACCATTGCAACCGCACATGAAATAATATGATACAATGTATAAAATTCGTAAGTATTGTTTACAATGTTTCACAAGAATGCTGGGTTGTGAACAAAACTTTCGCCCCAGGCGGGACTAGAACCCGCACCTCTCGCTTTCCGGGCAAGTGCGCTACCAGTTACGCTACCGGGGCACCATTTCATTCCAAACTCAGCTTTTCATGGTATACGTACCATAGCTTTCAGCACTCACACGTCTAACGTGTTGAGCGGAAATGGTGCCGGTAGCGTAACTGGTAGCGCACTTGCCCGGAAAGCGAGAGGTGCGGGTTCTAGTCCCGCCTGGGGCGAAAGTTTTGTTCACAACCCAGCATTCTTGTGAAACATTCGCAACGCGAACTGCGGCGTTAAAACAGCAGTTAACAAACAAAACAAGTTTGGTAGCGTTGATCGAGTTGATATCGTTCGCCGTGTTCTGCATTGAAGCAAGCAATTCATGGTCATGAGTCTTAAAATTTCCAATCGAATCTAGGAACTTTTTATGCATGGCTCAAATGACAGATGTGCCAATTTCTTCTTGATACAGCTTTCTCAGGGCTCACAATCGTAGTCGTTTATGTCGAATTCTAGACTGCAGCTGGAAAAGAAGAAAACTGAAGTAGAAAAGCCTATTCAAATTTTGTGAAACAAGCTTGAACAGATATTTACAATGTATTGAATAAATCTTACTGTTCAACCTGCCGCTGCCGAAGTACGC
>MU892083.1:0-20812 GCA_036418205.1 Ostertagia ostertagi
CCCGAATCCGTTAATATGTAATATGCCCTACCAGATTAGTCCCCCGTCAACCGCCGGGACCTTCCTTTCCTGCGCAAGCTTTCTATCCTCCGCTATGGTCCCTTCCTCCTGTGACACCAACACCTCGTGGAAGTGACGCGTATGCAACACAATGGTGTTTCATACAGTAGAAGGGACACAATCATGATATGACGGTAGATTTTTCGCTTCCCTTCCTCATCCTCCCTTCCTCTCTCCACTGCCCTCCAGCTGCCACTGCAGCACCATGTGGAATGAACGGAAGTGTGCTAAGCAGGTGTTTATATAGCCCTAAGAGTGTTATCACAACTATCCTGCTACAAAACATTGATATCTCAAATCCTGTAAGCTACCCGATTTGTTAGCGGTTTGTTTATCCCATGAGCTTCCTTCTCACTCACTTCATTTTGCGGACGGACACACATACATACACACACACACACACACACACACACACATACAGATACACAAACCGACACACAAAGTTAGCGCTTTATATAATAGAAGGATTACGGATTTCATTCGATAGATAATGTATATCGGAAACCGTGAAGAGCGTTGAGTGCAGACCACGCACTACAAGTGGCGACGGCCACGAAAAAAGGAAAAGAAAAGCCATATTTTTTGGTCGTCACTTGTGGTGTGTGGTCTGCACTGACGCCCTTCTCGTTTTCCGAAATAGGAGGTACCTAATCTTGTCAGCGCTCTATCCTACTCCCCTACCATCCTGATCTCGTTATCAATACATACCTTTTCGTTGTCGCATACTACTATCCTAAATCTTCGGAATCACAAACTGTGAACATGACTTAGGATAGTACAGGCGCGGCAACTCTGCGGGGTGGGCACCTGGAGATGAACACTTGTGGAAGATTATGTAGCGTGTGACGAAAAAGCTAGTCCTGTCGGCTATCAGCGACAGAAACCGCCCCGAAATTCCACAGAGAGTTCCGCTGTCCGTTTGACGGAAATTCTTACGCCTTTTACCCCTCGTTTTTTGCTCGAAAATGGTTCTGCGAGTAGTTTTTAATTCTAAAGAAAAAGCAACGCATTTAATACAATTTCGATAAGTCATACGCAAAACAACCAATAATGAGCAAACCAGACATTTCCCTCGCTTTGCTAACACTGCCCACATTTTTCCCAAATGGACTTTTTCTCAGGCGGACTTACCTGTGGGATTTGAGGGCAGCCCAGTAATGATCCGCCCCATAAGCTGGCCAATAAGCCAACAATAGCATGCCATGGGACTCCTGACGTGTCAGAATAGATTGTACTATGGTTTTGTTTCAGAAATGTCCCCCCACCCCCCCAACCGCAACGTGTTTTGACAAATCCAACATTTTAGAGTGATAGAGAGACGCTTCAACCCGCGTGGTATAAGGAGCAGCTATGACACTCTTCTCCAAGTGGGAGCGGTTGTTGTCTATTTAAGACCACAACAAGGTGGGTGTTAAACCCGAACCGATCGAATGGTCGGATTAGGGAATAAATTTTGGAAGTCCTCCGAGTGGAGGACAAAAATTCGAGAACTGGGAAGATAGGATGACCATGTTCAAACCCCGAAGGCTTCAAAGCCAGACCTCAGGAGATTAGTTCATTGTGTGAGTGGGATTGGTTACTTGTAGCAGGAGCCGATATTGTCACTGAGCTGCAGGAGAAAGATGTCCGTTCTTGTTAACTCACTGAATTGTGTGTTTCTGTTCCATATGATGCGGCAACGTTCGGGCAAATGTGACCTCATCCTCCTAACCAAAGTAGCTAATGAACATTATGTGCAGAGTTAGACATGAAGATCTCGAAAATTGAGAATAAATATAGCATCTGTTGCATTCATTGCATCGCTAATAACTTTTTGCTTGACGTAGGAGTTCGATTTAGTGGACTACATCTCCATTACCAAGTATTGCTTTCAATTCAATTACACCCCCTAACTACAACTAACCCATTTTGCAAACGCTTGAATTGAAAGCGAAGTATTATGATAAGACTGAGTTGGGTCCATAGTGGAGTATGAAAGTGTAAATGCTGAACGAAACTCCGTTGGTGAAAAAAGCAAAGAAATCCATCCGAATATGCAAAATGGGTTCTCCTTCTTTGCAAGTTGACTTTCGATAATGAATGCGAGTAATCAACTATGGGGTAGCTTGCATGATTGAACCGATAGACACCATTCTGCCACGGATCACCTGTATCACCTGTCGTCCCGTTGATCATCGAATTGCTCGAGCGGGCGCCAGCAACGTCTCCATTCGTCCCTGTCGCGTGCAAGAGTTGGTCCAGTGGACCCTCGAGGGACACGATTCCTTTCGTTCAGAGCTTTCGTGAAGAAGTCTGACCATCGGGCCGGCGGTCGTCCAGGTGTTCGTTTGACGTCCCGAGGGATCCAGTCGGTAACCGCTCTGGTCCAACGGTCATCGCAAAATCGCATGACGTGTCCGGCCCACCTTATCTTCGATTCCTTGGCGAAAACTGCCAACGGATACCCATACAAAAGATACCGCCAGGACACCGCCGCTTGAGTAAGTGGAATACCCTTGAAAATGGTGATCGAAAAAAAGGTGATCGTATCAATGCTGCTGCTGGGGCGGAGCAGACGCGAAGGTGGAGCTTGGAAAGGGTTGGCAAGCCTTTTTGGGGTCTAACCAAAGCTGCAACTAGCACATCTTAGGTTAGGCCGCGAAAAGGCCACATGTCTTTCCTCAGGCCCCTCAGCTTCCACTGGTGCGCGGACCTGTGTTGCGCTCATTTATCGTAACTCCTCGCTCTAAGTACACTTGTTTGCATTTTGTATAGAGGGCATAGCGATTATAATGGAAAGCCGGAAGCACAATTTGCTGCATTGTGAGAATTTGCTTTGTGGTAATTTCTCTACAACCATTTGCAGCAATTTTCGACCTCCAAAAGCCCCATGCTGGAAAATCATTTAGCTAAAAGCCGGATTGTGCAGTATGACGGCGTCCTGGATGACATAACGATTGAAAAAACACGTGCAATCTTGGTTTTCACTTACCAGTGTGCAGCATTTCGAGATTCGCGTTTGCAAGAAAATGGCGCTATTATGCGAGAACTCCTTTGACTCATCAGCGGAATGGCAGCAAGAGGAAATCATAAGATCAATTCCCGCCTTCGTTGCGTTCTTTCGCTAGTTGTCTCACGATCTCAAATTATGCTTGCAACTTTTTGTGCAGAATAGTTTCTGAGAATCGCACGGTAACTGGATTTCATAGGTTTTCTGAGTATCAATTAATAAAACCTGGAATAGGCAATCACTCCCTTGTAGAGGTTTCATACGCTATCACTGAATGACATGGCGAAGATCTCGCCTTCCGATCTGCACAAACTCGCGAGTGTCAATGTGGCTCCTTTTATGTTGACTTCGGCAAAAGCTTATGCGATCTGATGAGCCTCCAAGGGACCCTGGAGAGTTGACGAAGAGCAATTATTTGCTGATTCTACTCGCTAAGCCTTGACGACGAGGCTTCTTCTGTCAATCGAATAGCCTTCCCTCTTTTGTTACACAATGAATTTCCTTTCACTTTGGGATTTTCCCCTCCTTTCCTTTTTCCTTGAAAATATAATTAAATCCTCTCAGATAGAAACAACAAAATGTATACAACATCAGATGTAACTTTGGTTGTCTAGCCATCCATGGTGTTTTCCTGACTCTTGCCAGATGAGAGCGGCTTCGAAGACATCTCGAAATCGACTGTCGTAGAAGCGGTGAGCTCTTTGACTGATGATGTAGTGCGCACACCCCGTCGAAGAATTCTATAATCTTTTCTGGATGGCTACTCCATATTACTAACACTTCATCATCCTCTTGTCCTTCATTTACACCTACATCCCTAGGGGAGTAATTTCACATTTACGTGCTTGAAATTTCGCTCTCAGACATCACTCTGTTGAGGTCTGACTCATTTGCTTCCAAGGCTTTCTAATTGTTCAGTTTTAGAAGAAGCACTCTTCGACATAAGCCTGCTCATCGGCGCAAACATTGATCCACTTAACGTTTTAGGGATAAAGTAGAAAAAAACCCTCCCAATCCCAGTTTTTGCTGTAGTTTTTGTTGTGGTTCCGCTTCTGTTCTTCGCTTTGCAGTGGCAGGCCCATATCCGAGTTAGGGCCTTATTCGCAATTTCTAGTACCAAGTGAAAGAACAACGACATAGCCATGCCAGTGTGGTCTGGTAAGGAGCGATCCCTGGTGGTACAAGTGCAACACAGTGCCATTCTCATTCGGTCTAGAATTACTTGAGAATATTCATGGGAATGACTCATTTAGGATGAGCATAAGAATCAGCCATCCCTTGAAAAAACTCCACTGGGTTTGCACTTTTCACTGGCCTACATCTTTTCAGGGTTCTTAAGAAGACGCATTCATTCCAGAAAATTCATGGCAAATCTCAAAGAAATATCGCAGTGCTGTCAAACCGCGATGAGGAAAATCTATCCTTTTGATGGAACGCCTTCAATGCGCAGCTAAGCGCTTGTAATCTTTCCTGTGGTTTTGAAGGAAACGCCGATTTCCATTTACACACTTGCAGTGGTGAGACACTAAGGCAAATTGATGGGAATCGTCTGACTCAATGAGAAAATGGTCCAATCATGGACTCAGAAGCAGTTTAAAACCTGCTTTGCCTCTCGAGCTTTTCCAACTGAATTACCACTTTTCCAATTCAGTTTTCATTGAGATACTCCCTACTCGTTTTTTGTAGACTTCGAAATTTTAGTATCTGAATCCACGCTGACTTTTTTGTTGGAAGTCCAGAACCGTAGCCTCTAGTTATTCAAAAAAGCTCTATAACGCAACGATATCCTGTCATGTACAAATTCGGGATATGTTACACTCTCGACTTCTGAAAGCGGAATAATCCATCTCTTGTGTTTCACATTCTCCGACGTTCTCATCAATGGCACGAGCCGGGAACAGAATGTCAAACCAGTCACCCTCAGCGGTTCTATTGCCGGGTGCAGAACCACAGAGTTAAAGGCAGACTCATGACTTCGAAACGCGCGGTGAAGCACCCATGCTGTGTATTCTGAACTATCGCTAGCCTCGATTGAAGGCGGGTTTCACGATCCAACCAACTGGACTTGACACATTCACATCGGCAGCAGCCCATATGGGTTGCCAAGAAACTGTGCTAATGGGACGATGGTAGCTCAGTGGGCTGCCAGCTTAGTTGCTCGCCTGTCAATTGGATGGTCATTTTTTGCGTATTTCTTGATATTTACGCATGAAATAGAGTCCAATAAGCAGCCAGAAATGACAGGTTCCACTGAAAGGTTTTGCTCCATCTTAGGAAGATTTTTCCGAGTCGTGTGAACTTTTTGGTTTGATTGATTGCTATTTTTTTCACTTTTAATGCCATAAACAAGTGGGATGAAAAGAGCATTCAATTAAATACAAGACGCTATGAATAGAAACATAAGCGTTTAAATTGAGCACATAATATTAGCCCACTGAATTTGAGGATTCAAGACAAGCTAAACCAGTCCTTGGCCTTACCTAGCCTCCCTAGTTCGCTATCTGATTGCCAGTGGTGGAATTCTGGTTGTTCTGAGTTGAGTAGTAGGACCCGTGTCATGAATCGTGCAAAAGGTGGGACGTTCATTTTTTAGTGCTTCCCCTTATGGTGGTCCAAAAAGCTGCGTTTCGTGACTACTGAATTTTGCCCGTGATCTACTAGTGTTTACACGACTTGCGTCCGTTCAGGAACAACACATTACGTTGCTGAATAAGCTGCTATCCGGCAAACAAACAATTAAAAGCGTCATCCAATGTAATAAGTGGAATGCTCAATGTGGTGAGGGCGAAGCTGGTCACTAGACAATTTTATATGCTCAATGATTTCCCGGGATGAAGATTTCCTTTCAGGTTATATGAAACTGGATGATAACTTCGCCTGATTTTTAGGGTTTCGTTCATCACTCCTTCAAAACTTCTGCACTTTCCTATATATCCGCCGCAAATACCCCCAATGCACTTCCCAGAAGCAGGTGTCAGCGATAATATATCCTCCAAAGGATGTCGAAGTTGTGTCCGCTTTTCTCACAGAACGATGCTGTTCGCAAATGTCGTGTTTTTTTTAATTCCAGTTTTATGGCCCCACACATTCTTCTGAAAAGGTGTGGCGCCGTAGAAATGGAATTCAAGGGGATGGGTGTATGTTGGAAAATGGGACTTCATTCATACGCTCTTTGTCGAAGAGGCTCTCTTCCGACGAAAGAACTTGGCCAAAATAGAGATGTAACTGCCATAAGGTCGGAGAGGGGAATCTTGCTTATGCTTAGTGGAAAAACAGGCGACCTAAGCGTACGGACCGACCCACAATTCGCAGCGAAGGATACGTTTCCAGCGAGCAGCATGGCCTTCCGCGCGCCGCTATCGACCCGACACGTCCACATAGTGGCTAGTCGCTTGCCGCGAGTCTTTAGCCATTCCCAGAGAGAGGCGTTAGCGGTTGATAGAGGAGCATTAGGGATAGTGACTTCTCATCTGAAATCGGGGGTAATGAATATGGTCCCTTTATTGGATTATGGCCGTTCTCAGCGTTGTCTCAAACGACTCTAGTGATATACACTCTGTGCCTGATTCTAGTGGGCTCCTTCTGAATAGTGAGACCCGCATTTAAGTAATTTAAGCATAACTCAACAACAAAGGTCAAACCATATGTATCCTTGGTCCCTTAATCTCCTTTTTTTTGCTCGCTCTATTAGATTCGCTCCTTGCTTCGTATTTGTTTTATGTCATGCCATGTTTTATGCTATGCTTAAGGTCATCTGGCGATTCTTCTTCAATAAAGGTAACATTGGAAAGAAGCAGGGTTTGATCGCATACAGTACCGGTCAAAGTGTGTTCGCCAAACGAGTTTCATACTCCTCTTTTCGTTTGCCAGAAAAAAATCAACGGTGATTTCAAAACTTTTTTGTTTTGAATATCCTGTTTCTTTAAAACTTAAGGATATAAAAACAGTATCAAATACAGTATATCGTTCTTGGGAATGCGTTGCTCCACGTGAGAAATAACAATGTAACGAAAAGTTGGTTCGGCGGAACGTCCTTTGACTGATACTGTTATTTGCCCGTTCTCTTATTGCTCCTCATAGCCTTTCTCGTTTAATTGAATCATCAAGCAACCCAATTTTTGAATTCCAGGGAAGAGATACAATTTGCGGCGACTCAAAAGCGTTTTTTAGCGTGAAAAGTAATCAAAGTCACATTCCGCACTCGCAAGTTGGTGTTTACTCACTTAAAAATTACGCATAAAGATGGGACGTGTAAAGGCGCAGAAAAGGAAAAGGCCACACGAACGGGATTCGCTTATCATCGCCGCGTGGCTAGCGTGGCTGTTAAGGCCCTACTTGGCCTCTTAACAAGGGAGGTCTTTCAGGGCAAGCCGCGCTTTTTGGAAACGGTTTCATTGCATATTGTAGGGACGCATGTATGGACCATAAAACCATGTTTCGTTTTCGCTGAACGGTTTTAGTAGTATCAAAAAAGTGGTGAATGATACCCTTGATGGTTCGATCCCCCGCGGCGACTAAATTTTGCAATCAAGGTTGGCGGCCACTTGTTGGCTTCAAAATGGTCCTGACGATGAATTGACATCTGATTTTGATATTTAGCGCGATTTGGCACCAACCCATAGGCGCCAACTCCAAATGCAAAATTTAGTCGCCACGGGGATCGAACCATTAAGGAATCTTTCCACGGACCATGGACCAGTGGGCGGGACCGGAAGTGGTTTTGCGACGAAATGCATGGTAGGTACGGATCCACGTTCATGGGAAGGTTTGAAGTGAATCCTGTTCACGTTCGTGCGTTCGACACGTGGATCCGTACCTACCATGCATTTCGTCACAAAAACTTCCGGTCCCGCCCACTGGTCCATGGTCCGTGGAAGATTCCTTTAACAGTACTTATGCTTCTTTTTTGGTACTGCTATAACCGTTCAGCGAAAATGAAACATGGTTTTGTGTTCCCTACATGCGTCCCTACAATATGCACAAACCGTTTTGAAAAAGCCTGAAAGACCTCCCTTGTGAGGGCATACTCTTCGCTGTGAATCGCGCATTGCACCGCACCCTTAAGATGCCCGCCCGCCTTTCGCCTAGGTGTGCTTTCCTTCTTCTGCCTGCGACGCTACCATGGCATTCTCGTAAAAGTGAATTCATTGAGCTGTTGCTACTACTAGCTCGCGTAACTGTTAGTTTATTTTATACTTTCTTATTATTGCTGGACGGTTTCTGTCGGTGTTTTTTGAGATTCGAATGCACTTGTGTATTCGTGACGAAAACTTGGAAGCTGAGAGGTGTCCATTGGGCTGCGTCACGTTATCGGGCTAATTATAGAATGTGGCTGAGTAAGGCGGAAGACGCGATATTCCTGCTCGGAAGTGCATTACGTAGTGAATCTTGGATTCCGGTCGTCCGGGTTACGTCCGCTTCTTTTCCGGCGAGAAACTCATCGATCTCACGGAATCAATAGTCCAGTGCTAAGGACGAGAAGCATTCATGTGATCTGCCTCTCCTACGTTTTTATGAGACGACTTCTAGAAACCCACAAATGCTTACAAAACTATTTTTGTAGCACGCTCGTATACCACTGCTACTTATCTAATTTGTGCGAAAGGTTAGGACTGAGTTTTTTTTTCAAACCACTCAGAAAATTCTTTTTATGAATTCTTCGGAAAACGGCAATGGGGTCACTCTTCAAAACTACCAGATCTTGGTAGACGAATTTCTGAGGGGTGAGCGAGTGGGAACTCGTCATTATGGCCACTCCTAAGTTGTTAATCTATACCAAAAACTATTATATTTTTCGGGTAGGGTCATTCAATTTCTTGATTTTATGTTGCCGTCGAGCTTCTGAAGAAAACGTTCTCTGGTAAGGCTTGGTTCATGATTGTTTCATTTCTCACCAGTGATCAGCCGTTGCCTCTCTAGTCTTATCTTTTACACGGATACGTACACAAAGGATTATAAGCCTCAAACCTTCGGTTCGGAAGAATTATGAAGGACTTCGCACGAAACTACACTTACAGCAAGTCCAGCCATAATAATAGAGTAAATGGCTTGTATGAGCCCCATAGATATGAGTTTGCCAATATGTGATGAATGCTCATGCGAAATGTTGATGTGGTCTTTTACGAAGCTACGAACAAAGTGCTGATTGAAAAAAATCGACTTCCAACATCTCAATAAAAATCGCTCGAAAAACTACCCTAGTAGGACCTCCAACATTCTGTAACCTTAAAAAAGAAATGTGTGTCGAAATATTCTAATAGATCGGGCAGTTGGACTGAGGTTCGCCGGTTATTCCATCTTTTAATATTTCAAATTACACCCCAGTCTACATTGGCAATAATAGAATGCATAATGTTGCACTTGAAATTAGGTGTGGTCAAATTCTGCCCCTTAACATATTAAAAATACAGCCAAGTCGGAAGTGCTCCGATTTTCCCTTCCCTTACTTACAAAGAAAAGTCAATTGATCAGTCCGAATATTTGAAAATCAAATGTGAACTCTTATGCGGGCCTCGAGAACGCAACGTTTAAATCATTTTCGATATCCGTGGAGCGATTTCTTGAAAAAGGTTATGAAGCAGGAAAGCGCAGGGGTAGTAACTTTGGCTCAGAGAGTAGAGGTCACCGGATCGATTCCAGGAGTCCGAACTTTTTGCTCTTTTTTAGAACTATGTCAAATGTCTTTCTAGCTACAGTTCTGTGGAAAGCAAAATTGCCTTGACTCGCACTGGATCGACTAACGACCGTCCTTGCCTGGAGTCAGGACAACCATCATTCCCGTTTTCGCATAGAGGGCGACTAGTTCATAATTTTCTCAGGAAATCGTTCCACAGATGACGAAAGTAGTAGATTTAGACTCAGCGTCTTGAGGCACTTACAGTAGCGGTCAAAAGTCTTCGCCGAAACGGTTTTTCGTGCTTCTTTTTTTGCGAGAAAAAAATCAATGGTGATCTTTTGAATATCCTTGTTCAAGACTTAGACTTGAGGATATAAAAACACTAGAAACATAGTATATCAATCTTTGGAGGGCGTTGCTCAAGCGAGAAAAAATAATGCACTAAAAATCGTTTCGGCGAACACTTTTGACCGCTACTGTATACAGGGGGGGGCCAAAAAAAAAAGACATTTTGCCTATGTCGGACTTCGGCTCTTTTTTCTTCGCAGAGATTGCTGTCGTTGACGGGAGTTCCTCAGCAGAGTATTCCCTAAGTGTCCTCTATAAGTGTACGCAGGCCCTCCTTCACTGCCCTCACCGTCTTCAGAATATGACGTCATCTGTCACCGTCGTCAGGCTCAAGGAGGTCTACCGTAAGAGCTTCAGCCTGAAGCTCTTACGCAATTTCGTGAATCGATTTAATGTTGGATAGTTTTCTAGAGGCATTAGCTACCACTGTGCAAATCCCCTCGGAACTAGCTTTCCAGTAAGGGTCGTTATGGTACACGATCCTTCGAAGACCCCATTGAGATCGACCAGTGCACCATGTTTCCAGGGCTAATTCTTCTGATGCCGTCCACGTACGTGGCCACTATGAAGATTTTCTTATAGAATGGAATGCACTCTTTAATAATAAGTTGGAACCGTTCGGTCTGAGTTGAGTAAAATGTGCTTAAATCCATCTGGAAGTGGAGGCAAAATGTCTTTTTTTTTGCCCCCCCCCCCTGTATACTTGTACATTGCGTTGATGAGTTCAAAATGGCAAGGACCCAATGACCACCCTGATACATGCTCCGCTTCCTTTTTTCCAACCAGCTGCGATCGCTTGGTTCAGTGCATACACTAGTATTTGAATATCTCTTGCCTTGTTCAGGCTTTCATTTTGTATTTTCTTTCTATTATAGATTCTCACCTTGGTTACAGTCCAGTTTGTGTCCACTGGATTGCTCTCGTCTCCTGTTCCCATAAAGCGGTGTTTCGACCGCATTTGATTTGATTGTAGTGATTGCTTTTTGTTCACTACTGGTGCATTTCCATTTTCCTTGATGCTGGTTGGATTCCAGTCGAATGTAACAGGCCCTCGAGCATAATGAATGTGAATGTGAATAATTCTCTGAGCCAGTCAACCCAAGTGTAACGATAATCAAAGGAATCATTATGGACATAGGAAAACGCATTAGCGCCTACAATATCTGGGCGTGATTAGGTTATCTCCGATTTGCTAGACAGCTTATTATTTTCAGGGCTCATTTGGCGCTATCAACGCTACAGAAACATTGCATCCGTCCTTTCGAATCGGAGTTTGCTCTACTGACAATGCCGCTTATCTATGGTGTCAACAGCTTTCAGTTTCCAATCGTTGTTTGCCATTGCACGTGAGCATCAGGAATTTCTGTATTCTATTGGTCCGAAAAGGAAATCGATTCCCAATGAACGTTTGGGTCATATCTCGTGCGATCCTCGCTCTCTTGGTTTTCAATTATTGTGGGCTGAAGTCGGCTACGGGAAATGGTCTTCTCTCGACATTTTCTTGAACGCTTTTTGTTGTTTTTTCTTCACTACTGCCCCTTATTCAAGTCCTTTCCCTCTGAGCCAAATGGCCTTTCTTCTCACTAGACTATTTGGTAGGAGACTTGTCTGGAAGATAAAAAAGTGTAGCCACCAGACTGCGCTCCCAAGTTTCTTGCCCATACAAACTTCTCTTAAACTTTTCACACATTTAGGCCGTCGGTAGCCCATACGGGCTGCCAGGGACGGGTGCTGGTGGAGCGATGGCGCCCACATGGCCTCCCACTTACATTAGTAATCACATGCCTTTCAATCATATCATAGTTATTTGATATTTTTGATATTAATGAGATAACCAGGGTCAATGGATGACTATTAAAGACATGGTCCAAGGGAAGCTTAGAAATGCTTTGCTTTAAAAAGGTTCCCTTAAACCTAAGAAATTTCCGATCAATAGTGAATTTTGATCTCAGTTCTTTCCATTGCAGTAAATACTGTGAATTAAGTAAAAGTAATATGCAGAAGTAAACACAATCCTTTATGGACGGCAAGGCAAGCGTATTAGGAAAACCGAAGGGAAAATGCAGTTATGTTGCTCAATGCAGCAAAAGCTAATGATTCTTGCTTCTCTTACCGTACCTCGTCCTTTTGCTTGGAAATTTGATATTATGGTCCCCTAATGTATAACCGCTACGCTTTGAACACTAAAAATTAAGATTATTTCGATATTACAGTGGAATTACTATCATACCCAACAATTATTACAATTACGGTAAAATTGCACTTCGTCACATTGATGTTTTGGCTTTTTCAAAGCCTAAATTCGTAGATGTAAGGTATGACGGCGCGGCACTGGCAAAATCGCACTCCTTCCACTCGACCAAAAGCGCGAACTACGCATCGCTGTGAATGTGCTAATGATAGCCGAGTCGTAGCTCTCCCCAAGGATTGAGCCCTAGCCCAGGCCATTCTCCTTTATAAGTGGTCATTTGTAAGATTCATCCTTTCATGGTGTTCATTTGTATGTTTGTTTTCCGAAATTCGTGCATAAATGGTGAGTGTACTGACAGCGACACTCGCAGGACTGATGTGTTTCTGCTCTTTGATTACGTGCTGAGCGGTTGCACTACAAAACCTTCCAACTGTCCGTGCCATCTGATAAATGACGTGAACAATTGTTTCGCTGGAAATGAGCAAGTCAGACAGTATTAACCTTGTAAGAAAATGATTAAGTTGCTCACACTAGATGAGCTATTTCTGCTTTAATTATTAAATGATCGCATTAGTCTTCGGCCAAAGTATATGTTCCTGGACGCTACGATTTTTTCTACTCCCTTGGCAGAAATTAGGTCCCGCGACTAGTCAACTCTCTTCTTGGAAACTTCCTCTTTGAGGTACCCCGAAATTCGACGTTTTTCAAAGTTCATAGATCGTCAATCTTCTTCTTCGGGCTGGGTTAAGATAAGTGAATGATGTCACTTTTGGGCAAGGTTCCGTAGAATGGGCTGGTATTAGGACCGTATTCTAGTCCCTTTCTATCAGTGTTCTTTTTACGGTCACATCAACTTTGTAAGGGGGCCAGGCGCCGGCAAAATCGCGATAGAAAATTGCTTTAAGGGTTTCTAATGAACAGTTTGCTCTCTTTTCCTCCAACGATCAGCTGAGCACCTTTAAAGTTTTCTCTCTAAATTTCTCCCGTCTGCAGATGTCCGGGTATACGTTAGAGATTTGGAAATTTCCATGATGTTAACGTATGTTTCACATTTTTTCGTATTGCTCTTTCGTGGAATTGTTAAATTCATATTCTGCCTATAATATGCGGATGAAGAACATTTGCATATGCCCGCAACAGCAATGGATTTGCTCTACATAGCTTCTCTTTTTCCACACTCAAGAAGGTCTGTAGCTCCATTCGGGTGCACCACTGGTCGGACTACCTTTCCACTGTTCCCAATAAACGCCCTCTTAGGTTAGACCAATGAACAGCTCTAATGACGAGATTTTGTCGAAGAATACCTACGACACAAACTTTAAGACAGGTTCCAGTTTTCACTGTTCACGTAACTATCCCGCCTTTGTACTGGGCGGCAGGAATTGATGCAAACCCCTTGGAATGAAAATTGCATGGAAATATTCCTTCCTCATAGATATAAGTGATATATAACTTTCTCACGTATAAACCTATCGTGACTATGCGGAATGTATGGTTCTGTATGTAAGCAATCTAATCTGTAATTCATAGAATAATATGAAAATTATTCTATTTTTGCGGCGTAATGTAATACACACACGGATGTGATAGGCTAATAGCATTGCCCTAAGGTGGTCCTCTGAATTTCATCAATTTTTGCACCCATGGTAATAACCACGCTGGGCGCAATTTCCTAGATTCCGGAGAGAAATCTCGTTTTCAACCTTCCTCTGAATTGTATTCCTGTTTGTTGTCATTGGGCGCAGGGGTTCGCTTATTTTAACGGATCTAACCTATTTCGAGGCCAGCGAATCTTACTATCTATAGGCTCAAACTGTTTTCGGAATCCTTGCGTTGATGGAAGTACTATTCCGAACATTGATTAGGTCGGATTTTTTTCAACCGTGGCTCTATTCTCGCTCTCCTTTCGAGATTACAAGAGCTGCCGTGCTGCCCTCCAAACCGATGGATCCACTCTATACTCCACTCCCTAACAAATACAGACATTTTTAATTCTGTTGTGCAAGATTTGTGAAGACCTTAATGGAATAATCTGCTTTTCTCGGAGCTGCAGGCGTCAACAAGTTTATCTCTCAATTTATCCCTCAATGGCTCAACAAGTGGCGCAGAAAATCCGAGAAAACAGTGGACAACCAAATGTTGAAACTCTTACAAGGGGGGTCTTTCAGGACATTGAGCGTTTTTTCAGAATGGTTTTTTGAGTGTAGAGGCTCATGTGAGGAATGTGAAGATGTGAGGAAGTCAGATCCGCGGTTCATTTTTCCTGAACGCCCCAGGGATGTCAAAACAGCGGGGTCCCAAGTTCGATCCTCCGTGATGACAAATTTTTGCAATTTATGTTGGCGCCTCCAAATTGCCGCAAAACACGACAATGACATCTATTCTCGACGATGGCGCCATTTGGCGGCAATCTGGGGCGCCAAACTATTGCAAAAATTAGTCATCACCGGGGATCGAACTCTGGACCATTTCTTCACCACTGTTTTGACATTCCTGGAGGCGTTCAGGAAAAATGGATCATGGTTCTGTGTTCCTCGCATATGCAGAGAAACCATTTCGAAAAAGCGCTCCATGTCCTGAAAGACCTCCCTTGTTAGAGGAACCAGTCTAAGTGCAATTAGCGCAAGGAGACGCGTCAAGGAAATCGCAGCAAAGAGTGCACACCTTATTCCCTACAGGATTTTCGTTTCATTTGAAGTCGAGCTTTCCTTTTGAATGGACGGTTGCTTATTCCGATTGTTTGTTCTGTTTTGTTTTGTTAGTTCAGGACCTCTATGCAATAAGAGGTGGTTGCCGCTCAGAAAGGAACTTTACGTGTCCCTTGGGTATCATGTGATCCAATCTGAGTGATGCCCTGAACTGTTAATCTTCACAGGACTTCCAGGCTTTCCCTCCCTGTACACTTTCGAATCTGGCGAAAGGGTCCTGTTACACTATGAAGGGGAATACAAGCTAGACTTCGGCTCGCCTTGGGAATTGCATATGTGTTTTCATTTTCCAGAATTCTATTTATCCGCTCCCCGTATGTAGCTCCTGGGTACTTCAAGGTTCACGCAAGCTCCTGCTGAAAAGATTGGGGTCATTGCCGTTCAAATTTAAGGAATTCTCTCGGAGAAGTCGTGATTCTATCTCACCCATAATTCACTGGCTTGGGACCCATCGTTCACGATAAGAACGAAAAGAACAAAAAATTGCATTTGTTTTGGTAAAAATTCGAAAAACCGAAAGGGCTGCTACGCGTTCAAAGTACCGCCGGACATCTGTCACAAATGCTGGCGACGGGAATGCTTCCACTTGGTTCTTGGAGTGCCTCACTAGAAACTCTTTCTGGCCTTTTGACTTATTGCATTCACATCTCACACTTCTACTGCATCCTATTCTATCGATCGATTTGTCTCTACTCTCCAAAATCGCACGCTTTAACCCGATTCTTTCATTGCGTCGCCTGATACGTAGCCGCCCCAAGGCGGACTTCTTTCCATGCCCCGCCTTTGGCTCCGCGCCGAACACCTTCGATTGTCCATAGAGTGTGTTTCTCTTCGGAAACTGAATCTTTCTGCGTGAAACTTTGTATGTTGTCTCTAGTGATCACAACTGACATATGCGTGTTGGGAAAGAATGCAAGGTTTTCCGGAAGGATTCCTTCAAGAGTATCGCATGATAAAGTTACCTGACGTCTATGCGTTTGTTGTTGTTCCTCTTCAATCCATAACAGTTAGTTTATAGATGGTTCTGTTTTCCAAGACAAGAAATAAACTCACTCTTATTCTTTAGGAAAACAGGAGTTCTCCTTGATAGGTCATTTAAGGGCCCCGAGAGCCTACGTTCCTTCATTTGCTGGTTCACGACGCTCTTATTGCCCGATTTCGAGGAGGTTTTTGTTTACTGGGCACATGCTTATCGTCGGACGTCTTGTGTGATCACGAGGGTTATTCGTTCCGGAATTTATGCGGACATTACTCGTGAAAGACATCCCAATGAGTGCCTGGGGAGACGTACATACTCGATGGAGAGATGGTGTTCACCCCTACGATACTTTAATCTTACACAACGTCGGCCAGTTTTGTCAAGCGTACATTTGAAAGATCACCGGCTAAGCTTTGCTTCGTGAAATTCTTCTCGATGATCACTTATGCCTCTCACGATTGCTTCTAGCTTACAGTGATGGGGATACTCTGGAGGTTGACTTAGCTTCTTCATTGAGCCTTCAAAGTTGGAAGCTGACGTCGCGCTAACGCTTCGCGAATTCATTTCTATGACCCATTTGATTCATTCCGTACAGCAGTAAACATCAAATGACCTTACTTAATATTGGGTTGTCTCATAATTCCTGTCGCATTTCTATTCAATTTCAAATTTCCTTCCGTCTAAGACCGTTTCATTGCGAAATACGTTAGTATGTTGAAGTATGCTTCAAGTGCCTTAACAGCGTGGTTTCGGAAGCGCAAGCCCTTAACGGGTTAATCAACTAGTAATAAAAATAGGTCAGTGACTGCAATCAATGATTATGCTTTACGATCCTCAAATGAACTCTGTAGCAAGGAGGACAACAGAGAAGATCAGCGCTGTGTTTGACTCAGTCTCTGCTACTGATAGGGTACTGAGCTAGTGGTCCAATCGCAACGGCAAAGACGAAACGAGCTATGAACTTCAACCTCATACTGGGCCTGCGGTCATTTTTGATGAGCGCCCCTTGCACCCTAAATTGGGAGTGCCTCCGCACGTTGCTACCAGGGTATTGTAGCAGATACCTGAGCGCAGCCGATGCACCAGCACTGGCCATCAGTATGGCAAGGACTGCTGCAGAGTGAAGTTTTGATGGAAACCTTATGGTCCGGCCGACCATGAGCGGGAAGCACGCCTGATCACCTGGGGAAAACCCATTCTTGGATGGCAAAAGCAGAGTCTTCCCTAATCGGTCACCGGTGGAAATGAGTCATGAGTCCACTGCGACAACAACATGCGGCACGTCTTATGGCTGCCTCGCAGCCAGGAAGCACCAGCTCAACCAAAGCCCGAACTCCGTTTTCTGAGAATATCGATCTCGTTTTATTGGATTCGCTAGGTGGCCTGGTTTGGGAACCACTTCAATGTATGAAGACAAGCATTGCTAAAGTCAGCGCGGAATAGCCCTCTTGGCTGGCTTCGGGGTTGCGAGGGAATCGTCAGAAACGTCTCAGATTCTCCTTTCTCCGAATGTACGCCAGACCTCACATTGCAATGCCAACTCACCACGTTCTGAGGGAGATAGCCAGGGCCACGATACCTCATCCACCATATAGCATTGGCATCGCTCTATCGGACTATCGCTACCCTGCGCTTTGAATAAGCATCTGCCAGAGAAGAAAGTTAAAGATTGCGGTTACCCCAAAAACGACTTCTCGGGCCTGAGAAAATTTCATATGCAACGCCAAGAACTAACGTGAGGCTCTATAGCTTCACCTGTCGTGCAGGGTCTATATATACTTCTCTTAAATCTAATGTGGCTCTCGTTACTCCCTCTGTTGTGCTTTTCAAGCGCCTGGCTAGTAAAGATTTGTTGAGCTATGACTAGGTTATATTCAAGGGAAGATCGTTGTATTGTTTCCTACGACTGCCTTATGTGTCGTCTAATAAATAAATAAATAAAATAATAAATATAAATAAATAAAGAAATAAATATTCTTCAACCCCCAGCTTCCTTCATTCTGGGCTGGAAGCTTCCAAACGCTCACTAGCAAATGCACGCATATCAGTGACCATGATGGTGGTTATGCTATTAGTCAGTTGTTTCCCAGAAGAGATAAAACTTGAATAAACAAAAGTGTCGAAATTGCGACAGGAATTATGAGACAACCCAATATGTATGGAAGTATAATTATGTATTCCGTGGCGCTAGTCCTAATGCCTGATTGCTCTCTGAAGACATTCTGGAAGAAAACGACGAAGGTGAACGTGATGAGTAAAGGATGGGTGGGCCATACTGTTCAAAAGCAATTCCCACTATTACGCTCCTAATAGGGAGCATGCCGCTGGTGAAAGTGTTAAGTCCACCTTTGCAGTGAACATGCCACCGTAGCCACGTAACTGCCAGGTTAGGACGTTGATAGTCAGGAACTTCCGTCCGTCGACCCCCCGTACACCCCTCCGCGCTCACCGCAGTTGCTGCAAGTACCAGCGATAAGGGCCGACTACAGCAACGTGGATTGCGACTTAGCGGCTAATGGAACCCCGAGATAAGGTATAATAAAGAAACATAGAAATTTTTGCGTCTATGTGAAAGGACTCGTCAGAACGTGCCTCTTCATCACTGCAAGTGGAGTGCTGCTAAAAGAGTGAACGGTCTTGTTCGAGGCAAAATTGAGGGTTTCTTTTTCCTTTCTCAGATCACCACCTACACTCCCAAACATCATAAGTGAAGGCTCTTACCCACCAATTTTATCACAGACTTCCATTCAAAGTGAGAAAACTCGGAAAATATTCATTCGTCACCTAGGATTTCCTCCATTGCTGGCTTGTTTGCCCTCCAAGCCGTGCATGCAAAGGGTGCCAAAGTTGATTATAAGTACACCTCCCAGAATCCAGCGAATACTGCTAATAATCTTGAGTTCAGCCGCGATTCTGGGTATCAGTTTCTAGGAAAGGGAACGCGTCAGACTAATGCAGTCTAAAATATTCCTAGAATTCCTTTTGACTTCGCGCATGCGTCGAGTTAGATGCCTCGATTCCCGTGCTTTTCCTGATCAGCTGCTGTGGAGCGTTACAAATGTGCATTGCCCCTTCGGCGCACCTATTTTGGTAAGGTCACTGACATATGGGCTAATGTATTAGGTCCAAAGTTAGCCTGATCGGTACATTGACTCACACCTTTTGTCAATTTCAACTTTGACGCCGTTGAGGGGATTTTGCTAAGAAGAGCTGCTCTAACCATTCAGGGAGTGGGGTTCAATCCCATCACTCATCGTGGTTTTGCGTAGTCTTCAGATTTACCCTGGCGTTCAAAAAACGAGAAGAGCGTCGGGTGCAGACCATGGACCCAAGTGATGGCGACCTACAAGTATAGTAGTGATAGCTGATTTCGTAAATGATAGTTGTAATTAGTGACAACTAGAATACAACTGCAACAGGCTAATCATTTCATTGGCAGAAAACATTACATTTTGTGGAGGCCGTCGTCACTTGTGGTGCATGGTCTGCACCCGACGCTCTTCTCGTTTTTTGAAGAGGAGAATATTTCACATTTCCTCTCTACAGCTTTCTCTATGAAGACATCTTCTGCAGCAACTCATCCTTTGCCATGGGTGGCATCTCACCTTAGCTTGACGCGTCGGAATCGGATGTCATGACTCTGCGGTAACGATTACATCCGCTCGGGTGCGAGCTCGTTAGCAGTCATCAAACGCCTATAACGGCAACGCAGCTCATTAGCACATCCATCTCGCCCTAGTATTTTTAAAGCTTGCTCGTTAATCTTTATTGCGTTGTAAAATGCAAGTAAATAGCCGTACACAAATTGAATTACCACGTTGATGTGGTGGAGGGACAAAAAAGCAGCTGTTTCACAAGAATACTGGGTTGTGAACAAAACTTTCGCCCCAGGCGGGACTAGAACCCGCACCTCTAGTGAACTCCCGCCTGGGGCGAAAGTTTTGTTCACAACCCAGCATTCTTGTGAAACATTCGCAACGCGAACTGCGGCCACCGTTTAAAACATTCAGTTAGCAACAAACAAAACAAGCACAGAAAAGCAGCGTCCTCAGGTCATACGGCTCCACGGATTAAGATTTTGCTGAAAAGCAATGAGACGCGGTTTTGGTGAGTTGTAATCATAGTAAATCAAGAAAAGACTTGGTGCTCGGCCATCTTCAGGATTCTGAGGTAGGAGAGAGAAAAAATGAAAAGTCGCACGCTCATGGTAAGATTATTGACGTGTGTGGGGGCAATGTGGGGCCAATGCACTTTGGAAACGAGTGAGACATTTTCTCGGGTTTTAAAATAACCAGACACCTTAGCGTTGAGCGGGAAAGAACTCTAGGGTGCGTAGGAGTTTCCATTTTTCCAAATTTTGCCCCACTTCTAAAGCCTGTCTTTGGGGCCTATCGAATGGCCCCTTGCGATACACCGAATGCCTTACTTTCAGCGGTATCGCAGTCTTCGAGTTTATCTCAAATTTTCTCTCCACAACTTCTTCTGGACATCTTCTGCAGCAACTTATCCTTTGCCATGGGTGGCATCTCACCTTAGCTTGACGTCGTCGGAATCGGATGTCATGACTCTGCGGTAACGATTACATCCGCTCGGGTGCGAGCTCGTTAGCAGTCATCAAACGCCTATAACGGCAACGCAGCTCATTAGCACATCCATCTCGTCCTAGTATTTTTAAAGTTTGCTCGTTAATCTTTATCGCGTTGTAAAATGCAAGTTAATAGCAGTACACAAATTTAATTACCACGTTGATGTGGTGGAGGGACAAAAAGCGGTGTCCCAGTTCTTGCGGCTCCACGGTTAAATTTTGCTGAGAGCAATAAGACCGTCGTTTCTGTGAGTGTTACTACATGAAAGACTCAAGAAAGGCCTATTGCTCTAGCTATTTGCGGGTTGCTAGGAGAGATAAAAATGAAATGTCGAC
>MU892091.1:0-10266 GCA_036418205.1 Ostertagia ostertagi
ATTACGCCACTGGGTTACCGTTTCGCCCTAGCTCGCCTTCGCTGAATTTTTTCGAATATATGAAATAAAAAGCTGAGTTGGAATGAAATGGTGCCCCGGTAGCGTAACTGGTAGCGCACTTGCCCGGAAAGCGAGAGGTGCGGGTTCTAGTCCCGCCTGGGGCGAAAGTTTTGTTCACAACCCAGCATTCTTGTGAAACATTCGCAAGGCGAACTGCGGCGTTAAAACAGCAGTTAACAAACAAAACAAGTCAAAATTTGAAAGTCGTTGAACTTTCAAAATCCCTCTGAGTGCAGCTACAAACTGCCACGATTTTGGATACTGGTACTGTAGCGGTCGAATGTGTGTGCCAAAATGGACCGTGCAATACTTTGAATCTGACGAAAAATGGCGGAATTTAGGAATTTAAACCTTCGGGAAATTCTCCAGAGTTTTCGAAGAATTTTTTCTCTGGGCTTGAAATCCACTATTATCTCTGGATCTTCTCGAAGCTGAGCGGTATGGGAGGATCCGAAAATTCTTTTTGGGAGTACTATAAAATTCCAGTCAATTTTTTCCATCCTGTCACCTACAAGTGGTTCTCTTCTGCTGCACAAAGGCTCTCGTGGAAATGGATTTGAAAGGCATTTGGGGAAAAGTACGTGATGAAAAAAGTTCGTTGGTTAGGACTCCACTGAACAACCCTCCTGAATTCAGTGCAATCTTGGAAGATAAACAGATGCACGGAGCCTCTCAATTCAGGGCAACCATAGCTTGGAACGTTCAGAAGCTCCTTAGATTAGATGGAAAGGAGAATGTTACAGCTGACTGTGGTGTACGGTTAAATTGAAATTCTGGTACTGTAGGATTGAGATTCTGGTTTCAGGAGAGATCATCGTGCCGCTCTTCAATCCACCTCTTCCTAACCAAGTCACCGGAAAATAGGCGGAGTTTGATGTCACTTTTTGTGAACAATTGAAACGCGAGTGTGTATGTAAATATTGCATAAATATTTGAACGGTTAAACTCGGAATCCTCCCCCATTCAAAGAATACTACAGTGTATGATCTATGCAGTGTATGAATTGAAACGATCACAAGTACTGTAGCTCTTCTTCTATTCACATCTTTGTGATCGTGTAAAAAAGGTTTCTTAGAACAAAGGACTACCTTCTGTCGACTTTCTGAGGACTACCTTCCTCATCTTGGTTGTCTGCCCCTGCTTATCAACCAACTACTCTTACGGTAGCTGTATGTGAAGTAACACAGTGTGGGCAAAGATTATGCTGGTAAGTTGACTTGATTCCTCATATAGCCCTGCTTGATTTTTGGTAGGTTTTACTACAGAAAATGTCTCATCATATGTTATGAACACAAAAATAAACATAAAAAACAATTGAAATCACCGTCCAATCATTCGAGAAAAAAGTGATACGACTGGCAGCAATTCAAGGCATGATAGCTTACCAAAAACATGGGCAATGAGGCAAATACAGGCAAGGCCCAGCGTTGTTAGTGGTAAGTGGCGCTGCTCACCACCAGGGTGAGTAACGCTCGAGGAAAGCCTCAACAGGGGATCATATGGAAGCACACGTTTCGTCAACGAACACAACGGTGCTGCTACCGCTCATTCGCTGTCATCTCAATCATCTGTGTTACATTGTTAAAGGAATCTTCCACGGAAAAAGCTCCGCCCTCATTACCACAGAAAACGATACCTTAAAGGAATCTTCCACGGAAAGAGTGATCATTTTGTCTTGTGTGTAGGATTAGTATTATCGAAACTAACGCTTATGTTCCGTTCTTTTTGCTATGCTCATGAGGCTAGGGGCCTAAGGTATCGTTTTTCTGTGGTAATGGAGGCGGAGCTTTTTCCGTGGAAGATTCCTTAAAAGCAATCTTGCAATATCTCACTGTCCTGATTGAAATATTAAATGGAATAGTCAGTGTCTCTCGTAGTGAATCAACTACGCACTACTAAGGAGAACCCCCCGTCGTGCAAAGAACCGTAAGGGATTCGGGCCCATGATTCACTGGCTATATGCAAATGGGAGACGGGTCTATCATAACTGCAACCTCAATCTTAGAGTCTGTCGCACAACCATCTTCCCCCAATGACAAGATCACTTTATCATCCTGCCCAAAGGTATCGCGACTCAAAGTATTGAAATTTCGTGCTCACAGCTGAGTCGCTACTAATAAACAGTGCATTGAAAAACAACTCTGATCGACGCCTTAATTCAACGGCTAGCTTGAGAAATAACCCTTCTCGTCACGACTGACGTACCATTAATATATTCGCCTATTGCTCTTTCTGATCATCCTGGGACGGTAGTAAAGTGCCATAGACTGGAGTCAAAGGTGGTGAACTGCGGCCGTAAACGGCGAGGAGAAACAGGGAGGTGACCCTAGGATAGACGGCGAACTTCAGCACGATGTTGGCAAAACTCCTGCATCGCCCGGAATTGAACTCTCTGCTATTCACTTGACAGCGGGCACTATACCACGCGCCATCAACTGCTGCATTGCTACATGCTGGAGCTGAGTAGAGAACAGCCGTCGGGGGAGAGGGGACCAGCGGATCAATGGGCATGGCAGGGACGCAGAAAGACGGCGTGGCAATTTGCCAAAACGGCGAGCCGGCAGAGAAAGGAGAAAGTGGATTAAGATTGAAGAGACCATAAATTACCGGGTACATTTTAGTCACCGTTCTATGGTCTCTTCAATCTCCATCCACTTTCTCCTTTCTCTGCCGGCTCGCCGTTTTGGCAAATTGCCACGCCGTCTTTCTGCGTCCCTGCCATGCCCATTGATCCGCTGGTCCCCTCTCCCCCCGACGGCTGTTCTCTACCTCAGCAACCCTTCCAGCATGTGCAATGCAGCGTTGATGGCGCAGTGGTATCAGTGCCCGCTGTCAAGTGAATAGCAGAGAGTTCAATTCCGGGCGATGCAGCAGTTTTGCCAACATCGTGCTGAAGTTCGCCGTCTATCCTAGGGTCACCTCCCTGTTTCTCCTCGCCGTTTACGGCCGCAGTTCACCACCTTTGACTCCCAGTCTATGGCACTTTACTACCGTCCCTGAATTGATTACGAGCTAAACTACGAACCAACTTCAGGTCTGAAGACGACGAATTGTTCGAAACGTCGATCCGAATAAATCTATTCCACCGTAACAACCTGTATGGCATAGCAACAACAACACGGAATATACAAACATGGAATCTACTATGATTTTCTGTACTTTGATAGTTACTCAGAAAGTGTACGTCATCACTAAGAAGTTCTTTCTTCTCTCCGCAATGAACAGAGCGTAGCTTTCCTAGGAGTACTTCCTCTGTGACCTGTTCTCGAAATAAAAAGTCCTAAAACTTTGTGACATACTTTGCGACTGCAAGACGGAAAATAGCATAAAGGATCGACAATCGATGGATCTTGGCATTATGTGTGGTGTCTTCTTAAGCTTGCTTCTGAAGCCAGAACCCATGATGATACAGTAGTTTTATTCGGCTAACCTCGGGCTCTTATCGCTTGTCGTCACATGCCCTGTCAAGTCAGAGATAAAGTGTCGGAACCTGCAGACATGCATTTCTTACTCGAAATAGTTCCATATGACAAGAAACACTTAAGACGCGTAAAACACAAGCATTTCACTCGACTCCCTTTGAAACGAAGGGTTTTTGCACCAGCTGACCACCTTAGACTACGCTGAACGTTACAGACCACCGCTAGACTGACTCGCTGTGGGTGGCTTCGGGTGACCTGGCCCCTCGGCATGGAGCCGATGGCGCTCGAAGCCCACAAAGGTCAGCGAAAGGTGCGAGTTCACTGTTATGGCTAGGCATTCATCTTTCCTGTTATTTTTGGGTTTTTAGCGCTTATCCAAAAGGCCTCCAAAGTTTTGCGCGCTGAGGTGTGGGGCTCTCGCGTCAAGATCCTTACAGTGACCTCAAACTCCGCGCCTCCATGGCACTGCAACCGATGACCACCCAGGGGGGTCTCAGGCCTTGATCTTCTTAGCCCGTCTAGGTTCCTTGATCCTGGAGCACAAGGGCCGCCCAGTTTCCCCGATGTACTCCTCCCCGCAGAGCGCACATGAAATTAGGTAGACCACACACGATGTCATGCAGTCACCCTGGTGCCCGTTAGGGCAGATAACACAGTGGGAGGGTGAGGCAAGTGCGGTCGTACCAACGGTTGCGGACCAACTGCTGTTTTAAGTTTGTGGGTGGGACCTCGACCACCCGGACCACGTCTTCGAATTACACATGCGCACAGCCACTTTCACGGCCCAGCTGATCCGGTCACTCATAAAACTACTGTATCATCTTAGGTTGTGGCTTCAGAAGCAAACTTAAGACAGAACATAGTTTTTGACATAGATCAGCACCATTTGGAATGTGTCACATTCACACTACTTCCAATCAGAATCGTAATGGCTGTCTACAGGGTGAGGCAAAATTACTGGTGCACCAAAATTTCGTTCGCATTTCAGGACTACTTTCCGGAATCAATTCTAATCATGAATATCAATTTTGAAAAAGATGACAATTCAAAACATATTAACTGTTTACAAATGATCGCCTTTAGCCTTCCCACAGTTCTTCAAACCTTTAACAAGCGCATCGCATGTGGCACGCAGGTATTTTTCATCAGTTTCGTCCCAGGATTTCAAAAGCGTCGGCATGAGAGAGTTCAGATTTGGGTATTTGGTAGAGCAGGCTTTTCTCTCAGAGGCAAACTATACATGTTTATAACGGTGCCAATCCAGAGACCTGGAGAAAAATTCATCAAAATTGATGAAGTCGGGAATCCGCTCTTCTCACTCTCACTGCACCACTCTCGTCCCGAGCGAGTCTCCACTGAATTCACCCGCAACCCTCTCCAATGTGAAGACACGCTCATGGTTTTCAACAAATACCGAGTTTGAGCGCTGTCGAACAATATCCGAAAATTTGGAAAATTGGTGAAGCGCGTTCATAGCGCTCTGGTAAACTTTGATGGTTGCAATTTGCAGAGCGAAGAGCAGAACCACTCTGTAATCAGTACCTACTAGTTAGAGTAGTGCCACCAACGATTATCAATGGACGAGTGAAAGGGAAGTCTATTACGTAAGACTAGGAAAGTTTTGAAACAATAGTGCACCGTCACGTTTTTCTCCCTGCTCCATCCCTATTGCGCAAAACTATAGCCTGCTTCAGCATAAGACGGATGAGGGGCTTACCCCTTAGGGTGACAGAAGGAATGACAATCAAGATTACATAAACTGACAAACAACAGCACCAACATTTTATTGCACGAATGCTTCGAGAAGATAATTATAAAAGAGAGTTCCTTACTATTCGGCACATTGCAAAAAACGGAATATGACTGTTGCCTGCTAATGTGCAGCAAATTGAAAAGCTGCATAATCATGCTTAAACATTGGCCATGCCACATTGGTCATCGTTTCATACGCTACTCTCTTCAACCATTCTTCTCAAACAGTTGGGCCATGTCGTGACGGGTCGGTTTCGATCCAACTTCGGTACTGGCTCCACCTTGTCATCTCGATCTGCTGCACGGCGATAACCTGCCTCGGAAGGATTGAAGGAATCGAACATAGGCTGCCTAAGAAGAGGAATCACATAAGTTATACCGTACTCTATAAGAAAGTATAATGAACCTATTACGAGTTCTAGCTACTTAAAAAATAAAGGATAAAGCATTTGCCGTTGATCAATCCCTTTTGGGATGCGGCACGCATTCTACTTCCATTTGTACATTCGTAGTGGCGTTTGAATGCGATGTGGCCTATACAATGACTTGCGGGGGCCAGCCGATGTACAAGTCAGTGTTTTATCCAGGGATAGAAAGAGAAAAAAGCACAGTGATATCGTCACAGTTGCATGATGGGCATTAAGCAGAGTCATATTCTTATATCCACCCGTACCGGATTTTGCCTGATGTACACTATTAGTGCACTACATATGAGAAAGCTTTATGACCGTTATAAGTCAAAAACAGCTACCACTGTGCGGTTTCCTACAAAGAACGTTAACGTTGGGGCACGGAAAATGCCAGACGGCCTCTAAGAATGATAGAAATAGAACAATATAGCGTGCTTTTATATGAAATGGAGTTTTTAGACAGGAGAATTGGCACAACTGAAATAGAATCATGAAGTAGCTCTTATAGCTCTTATATTCTGGCCATTACCCATACCAGTAACCAGAAGCTTTGATTCGGCCACGCAAGGAGGGACACAGCCATGAGAATTAAGCTCATAAAATGGCAGTAGATAACAAGGTCCTACACGTGATTCCTGTTAAGTTGAGCAATCTTTTGATCCTTCACATAAAAAATGTGAATGAAAATTAACCTTGGAGGACACGACGTAAACACAGGACGGGTCATCGTAGCACATCTTCATGCAATCTCCGATGTCATTTTTTATATTTGGTGAGTTACTCTGAGTGTAAACTGGGATATTTATCACTGCGGAAGGAGGAAGTTGTTTGAATGTGCAGAAGAGAGCCGGAGTTATCTGAAACGGAACTGTTGAAAAGTCAACTCGCAATGTTTGCTGCACAGAAGTATCATTGCCACAGACATTGCGGTGAGAAAAGCAGTCACAGGGAAGCAAGAATTGCTCAATTCAAGAAAGAATGTGGATTGAACAGAAACCATAGTGGATTACGAGAGGTAAAATTTTTGCGACATTCTGGAGATAGCACTGCTGTAGTAGTCACAAAGGCATCGTACCTGAGAAAGATGTAGGAGCATGGTAAGTGCAGCGACGCACATTGTTTCTGAAATTGACTTTTGTAGGTTATCTTTGTAGAAACCCTCTTTATCAGGTTGGCTAAATCCTAAAACACCTTCCTAAGTATGGAGACATTCCTTCGAGAGGCGATTCATCGCGATTATTGCAAATTCTAGTCGATAATAAGCGGATGTTCTTCGCGACAAAACTTCTCGAAGATGACTGATCAGAAAACATCGTCTGAGCGTATATAGTGCGGACCAAAAGTATGTGAACACCGTGAAATCGATTCTCAGGGGTCAGCTGGAGACGTTTCCGCCCATGAATCATTATTTCAATTCAACTTTGGTCGATACCTAGAGATGGCATTTGGACAAAAACGAGGTTCTATTTAGCCAATTTTATATTTGATGATAAAATTTTTTTCCTTTTGTATCAAACGTATGTGGACACCCTGAGGCAGACTCAAGTTCTGCACTGTTTACTTTTTCTTTCGTTACTTATTCTGGCATTATTCCTCTTCACAACAGGCATTTTTCTAAAGAGGACCAAGCAGAGATGTGGGGTCCTCATGTTCTGGACCTTCCAATTGCGAAATCGCACGTCAACCCGGTCGTGCGTCCTCGTTTGTTGGGAAAGAGATCCAGAATCCTGATGCTAAGCTCCCAACACTGATTGAGGGTCGTCTTCAATCGTTACTTGTTCAAAACAACACAAGAATAGCCTGTACTGTCTCAAAATTTCTTTGGTCTGCTATCCGCTCTGGCACTTGTGTTCTATATAATCGAGTGAGCACACGACATAAGAGAAGATAAGCTTCATGTATGGATGCGCAGCACAGATTGGCAAGGTTGGAATTCCCGTTCAAAAATAAAATCACAACATGAGACGTTGAACCCGACAGACAGCGCTTTTGTGAAAACAATAAGATAAGAATAAAAGACGCTCTGTGGAAAATTCCTCCTAGACAACCTCGACTGGTGAGAAAAGCATTATCTTCAGCTATTCGGGTGGATCTCGTTGCAAATGGAAAGACCTTCGTCATGAGCAGGAGCTGTAACCAAACAAACATTGGATATTGGTTCACTATTTCTGGGCCATTAAAGATAAAGTAGTACCCCAAGTGACCTAACAAGTTGCTGAAATTAGCTGCTTGGGAAGAGTTCGACGAAACAGGTATCGGGAGCCTGGTTCAGAACAAATGTTTGAACTTATCAGAATCTTTGGTAGGCCTACCAGTCTTTGATTCTAAAGATATTTCTGTTTTTCGAAAAGTGTCCACATACTTTTGATACAGGGAAAGCAGGGAAAAGTTTTTCCATCAATTAAAAAAATTTAAAGCTGCATGTAAATGGTGAGAATGAGAAATCTAAGGTTTCCGTATCCTAGAAATCGAATGGTGGCGGTCTTATGGTGCAGAAGTCAACGTTTCCCAAAGAGGGAGAAAATTCAGAGTGTCCTCATACTTGTGGTACGAACTGTATATTCAAGCAAGGGAAGAAGCTTAGTCTCTGATGCACTTTCAGCTATGGTTTCAGCTCTTCCAAGACTGAGGTAAAGGACCTGGCGACGAAGATCGTGGATTTTGACCTCTAGCTCTAGATGACGGAGAAATAAAGAAAGCCAACGAATTGAGTCCTCGACAAACCGCACAAAACTTGCATGGAGATTCAGTTGTGTCAACAGAAAAATTTAAAGTTCCTACGTGCGACTGTTAAGGCCTTTCAGGATAGAAAATGGGTTCGGCCTATTCTGAGCGACGCGAGCAAGCAGTACTGGTTGCCAATACTGGAACTTCGCTCCATAACTTCAAGAGGAAAAAGGTTCTTGACTTCGTTGACCGCATTTTACAAAGAGATGTTTCCCAATAACAACGCGAGAAGACGACCGTGGTTGGCGGCTGATGGACAGCTGAGGGTGACTTCGAAACCAGACATCCACGGAAACAAAGTCATGTTTTATATGGTGATATAGTATAGCAACGGTGTACCATGGAGTGCTGATTGTGGGTCATACAGTTACAGCTGAGCTTTGCGTATAACAGCTCCCCAGCGGGACAAGCGCTGCGACGTCAAGGGGTGAATTCGGCCAATGTAAAAATATTGCACGATAACGGAAGACCACATGTCGTGAAAATCACGCAACAAGAAATCGAGGAGTTGGGCTGGGACGTTCTACCTCCAGCGCCATATAGCCCAGGTCTGGCGCCGTCCGACTATCACTGACCAGGTCAGCGCAACACTCCTTAGCAGCAAACCAATTCGATAACCGCGACGACGTCAAAATTTGAGTGCCCAACTTCTTCGAGTCGAACCAGAAAGAGTTCTACGCAGTCCATGCTTTGCGTAACGAAAGGTGATGAGCCTGTGACACAGGTGAAGAAGATGTTTCAGGTTGATGTGCTTCATTGTTGTTTTTACGATGAAAACATTTGGTGATCGAAAACGACATTCAATTTAGCCAACCTAATATAATTCAAACCCACCCTTCCCGATGTAAGGCAGGAGCGTATTTGCTTGAGAGATGTCGAGAACACAGTAACCTCACCTCGAACTCGGTAGGCGGAGAGACGAGCTGCGTTGCTAGGATTTCCCAGTGTGAGGCCAGGATTGAGTAATTTAGCTTGATGTTATTTATGAGTCAGTAAGACCAAGATGGTTCCATGGAAGTTAAAGGAAGTGGTTACGATAAAGAGGGAGCGCATCGGGGAAGCATGTGCACCACACGAATCAGTTACTTGACTAATTGGGGAAGCGAGATGTGGCACTTTCACAACGAAAGGTGCGCTGGTTGCTGAGCAGGACTTCGAAAGCGCTCCGCCCACAAGTTTACTTGTTGATTTGGACGAGCTGCGTGACCAGCAGCGGCGCAAATGGAGCATCTCGATTAAAGCGTGTTTGGCATGGTGCCATCAATTATGCGGTGAACTGGTTAACATGTCCTAGCACTGCTTTTTTTCGCTGCTGGTGTACCATTGAGCACTTCCACGTCATTCTGAACCTTTCTTAAAATTATCGTCATGGCTTCTTTAAGACCCTCAGTGTCTTAAACTTTGTGGAGCGGCTCTATCCGAATTTCACATCCTCGAAAGAATGGCTCTCCTATCCCTTGATTTCAGCGTGCTGGACCATCCTATGTGGGCTATGTTAGGGGGCAGAGCCTGCACTAAACATTGCATCCACATGGATGAGCCGGAGCCTTTTCTCTGCAAAGTTTCGAAGAGAACACCCCAGGATGCCATGCGGGCCACAGTAGAGTTGCGTTCGAAGCAATTGGGAGCCATACTCACAACAACAGGGGAGCATATCCAATGAATGTCATTCCTTTCAATATGTAAATGTATTGCTAGACTTTTTGCGAAATCTCTTGGAGATAAATCCATTTTGGAAGAAGTTACAAGTGAAGAAATATTACAGTATTTTTCATGTTTTCTGCCAATGTTCGTAGGCCTCATCCAGGATCCGTGCGTAATCTTTGAGCTCCGCTTCTTCCAGGCGATACACGGAGTTGTACCGACCGCTCTAGGAATAAAGGCTACGATCAAGG